>CM061537.1:17423590-17528563 GCA_030545055.2 Neoaliturus tenellus | reverse complement strand
AATTACTTCGCTATGGGTCGACATAACAACATAGATAGCATTTATATTGGCCAAACTTACAGCAAAATACCTAAACAACTCATTAGAGACAATGCAAACATGTTAATTGTATTTAAACAGGACGAAACCAACCTAAAACATATATATTTTGATCATGTAAATGCGGATATGACATTTGAACGATTTAAAGAGTTGTGTGGAAAGGCTTGGGCTGAAAAGTATGGGTTCCTAACAATTATGAAGGAACAACCGCTAAACAATGGTCGATACAGGATAGGATTTGATAAATTTATATTAATACATTAAACGTGGTATAACACATTCATTGTTGTACAACACGTCTTGCTACAAACATGGTTAACCAAGAAAAATTAGTAAAAGAAATAAAATCACTTAGTGATTCTATTCGGGCTAAAAACAGAGCATTGAAACTAGGTATTAGCGAGAGGGAGAAATTCCTTGAATCTACTTTTAAACCTATTACTGAACCCTTGAAACAATTAAACAAAAAATTTGCTAAACCTGTATTGGAAGGAGATGCGATTGCACCTATTACGAAGTTTGAAAGAGAAAATGTAAAATCAGAAGATTTTAGTGATGAAGACCTGGAATCCTCTACGTATAGTGGTTTTACCGGTGGAGAACCCGAAAGAGAGCTAGAATCACCGGACTATAGTGGAATAAAAGATTTATATGAAGTAAAAGCCAAAAGAGGACATGAAGTTGTATCAACTGCTAGTGAAGAGGAAAAAGAAGAAGAGACAAGGGAAGGTCCGTCAAACATAAGCTTATTGGGTGAAAACATTCATAACAAAGGACCTTTAGGAAGGAAATACATGGTAAAAATGTTACTCGGAACAATTCCTAATAAGAATTACCATAGTTATGGAGCGAGATTAACAGAAGACGGTTTAATGATAGGTAATAGCCCGTTAAACGTTGACGAACATGATAATATTGTCATTGGTGATCAAAGGTATAAGGGCACAAAAGGATTATTTGAATTATTATTTGAAAATAAGCCTTCAGTATCGGTAGTGAAAGAAAAAGACATGGAAGCATATAAAAATATTTTGGAACAGACAAATGCATATAGAAGAAAGTATTTACCTGACCAGCCTCCTTTTAGATCTAAGTCTTTAAAATATAAAGAATTTGTATCCAAGTTAATACCAACTAGAAGACAAACAATGCCGTTAACACAAAGAAAACCTGTAAAACGAAGATTTATGGCATCCACTTTGGATGTAAGTGCTCAGGAACGAAGAAAAAGAAGTAAGTCCGTTACGGGTACAGGTTTAATGAAGGAACTATATAACACAAATGTGATTTATTATAATAACATCAATAAATTGGTGGATAGAATGAAACTAATACATGAAGCTAAAGAAGTGGGTCATACTGGATTGGAAAACGAATGGGTGGCTTTAGTGGATGAACTCCGAAACCGTGGGGTAATCTCATAAAAATGCGTTACTCCTTAGAGTACTATTCAGTTGCACCATGAGTGTCGACAAGTTCGGACGTTACTCCTCGGATGGGTTATATTATGCGAATAATTTAAAAAGAAGTGCTGGTTTACCACAAACACCTGATGGAGATTATGATATGAGTAATAAAAGGTTAAAAAACATAAAAGATCCTTCGGATGAAAACGATGCAATAAATCTAAAAATATTAAAGGAAAAGATATCGCCAACATTAAAACTACAAAATAACACATATGACGCGGAAAATCATAGAATTATCAACGTTGGTAAACCAAATGAAAATGGTGATGCGATAAACAAAGGTTATTTGTCATCTGAATTAAAAAATACGTTAAAATTCAATGGGAAAACGTATAGTGCCAACAATAAACGTATATCCAACGTAGATGACCCTAAAGATGCAAAAGACAGCGTAAATAGACGCTATTTACATTCTTTGATACCTGAAAAGACAAAAGATGGATTTTCTTTTTATAAATTTGTTATTAATGATATAGGCTATCCAAAAACTGAAAACGATGCTGTAAATCTAAAATATATTAAAGATCATTGCATCATACGTGATGTAGGGGTTATAGATTGTTTTAATAATTGTTTAGCAAATGTTAAAGATGGTTCGGCGCCATCAGATGGTGCAACAGTGGGTCAAATGATGGAAACCTTAAAACAAGAAACAACCTCTTTTGTAAAACAAGATCAAGTAGTATCGAAGCAAGGGGATGAATTTGTTCAAGGTAATGAAAAGTTTAATTTATTAACATACAAAAATGATGCTTGGGATTGCATGGATAAAAAGTTATCAAATATGGGATGGGGTTATGAAAAACAAGATGCAGCTGCTTTATCACAAACCGTACATCTAGATCCAGATCGATATTTTAGATGGTTTACATGTAAAAATAGAGTGATAAGAGACTTGGCACAAGGAAGAGAAGCAAATGATGCTGCAACTGTAGGACAGACCATTACAACATCATTAAAGGATAGTAAAGTGTATAATTGTAATAATAAACGTATAACAAACCTTAAAGACCCTGAACATGTAGATAATGCTGTCACTGTTAATTTTCTTGTAAAAGTTTTAGGTAATGCGATATTTGATTTACACAATCATTTTACACCAGATATTCTTCAAGGAAAATCAGGTCATAATACTTATGCTGAATCCATGAGAGGTGAGTATATTAAACGAGAAATTTATAATAAATACTTTATTAACCCTAAAACGAAACAGTTTAGATCATCAGATTGGGGTGATATTGATATTTAAGTAAATAACTCAATAAATGACTTCATTTATGTGCAACCTGTCATAGAGTTAACACATGAGTTGCACATTGCCATTATAAAAGGACAATAATGACGTTCAAGTACATCAGTCCATATCGAGACACTGCAAGAAAAGGAGGTGGGATCACGTCCACAGCGGTTTCTCTGTTAAGTAAAGCTTTAAAACAAATTCCAGTAGGATCCATAGTAAATAGAGCAATAGACGCATTACCATACGAATTTCATATACCAGGAGGTTATCAGTATTGCGGACCAGGAACTAAATTGAAAAAACGACTGGAAAGAGGCGATCCTGGCATAAACAAGTTAGATCAGGCTTGTAAAGAACACGATATCGCATATTCCACGTTTGCCGATTCAAAAAATAGATCAATAGCTGACAAAAAGCTTGCGGACATAGCTTGGCAACGAGTAAAATCAAGTGACGCAGAAAAAGCAGCAGCTTTAGCAGTAACAGCAGGTATGAAGGCTAAAACAGCAGTAGGAGGTGGAAGAAGGAGGAGAAGGAGAGTAAAAAGGAGGTCAACCACAAGAAAACATGGAGGAAATATAAAAAGAAGACGACGATCTACAAGAAAAGGCAGGAAGAAGCCCACCGTATGGTCAATGGTAAAAAACGGGGCAGGTCTTTACCTAAGACCTTATCGTGCATATTAAATGAAAGAAATCAATTGGTCATACCACATAAAGCATTAACCAATATTGAATTATTTAAATATATTTCCTGTTTAAAAATACCATTTTTCCGCGGTGTGTTTATGAAAGACAGTTTACCAAAGAAAATGTGGCAAAATGAGACTGGAATTGTAAATTTGGATAATACTGAAGGGCCTGGCACCCATTGGGTTTGTTATAAGAAACTAAATAACAATGTATATTATTTTGATAGTTTCGGTAATTTGCCACCACCAAAAGAACTTCAGAATTACTTTAAATCTGCTAAAAACATATATTATAACTATAAAAGAGAACAACCTGATAATACTTCAATATGCGGCCATTTATGTTTGGAATTTCTAGCTAAAAGTATCAGTCACTATTGAGATGTCTTCCTATACGGTATCATTAACAGGAAAATCGTCCACTTTACGAAGTATCCTTTTTCCAGCGTTACGCTTGCAAAAAGGAAGGTTTTGGGAGGCGGCACTATTGGATTTTACAACGTACAACTCTATTCCCAATGTTACGGAAGGTAAAAATAACATATTGCATTATTATAAGGGAAAGGATGCCAGTGGAAAATTTACAGACTTACAAGAGTGCAGGTTACCCACAGGTTCTTATGAAATTGATCATATAAATGAATTTTTGCAAACTAAAATGGGAAAAGACAATATAACATTAAAAGGTAATAATAATACGATGAAAGCTGAAATTACTTCCAAATATTATATAGATTTCACTCAACCAAACTCAATTGGTGATTTATTAGGATTTTCCAACGATGGGCCTGTATTAGAACCAGATGTAACACATTCCGGTAAGAAAACAGTAACAATATTAAAAGTCAATAGTATAGACATAACTTGTAACATTATACAAGGTGCTTACAGGGATGGGGCTAACACCCACATTATACATACTTTTTACCCAAGTGTACCACCTGGATTTAAAATTGTTGAAAAGCCACAAAACCTGGTATATCTACCGTTGAACACCACTTTCATTTCAGACATCGTGTTGAGCGTATTGGATCAAGACGGTAACTTGGTAGACTTCAGAGAAGAGCCTATTACGATTAGATTACATTTAAAATCGACACTTTAATACAAAACCATGGGTTTAACATTTAAAAGCGAACAACCTACGGGAAACCGCATTAGTAGCTCTTCAGCTGTGGAGGAGTTAACACGCGAGAACATTCGTTTCTTAGAGAGAATTGGATTAAAATTAACCGAGTATGGATATACTGGATATAGCGCAGGGTCCAACATTCGACGAAACCCTATGGGAAAAAGAATATCACACCCACAACCCTTACACTTCATCGAAATTAAACAATAACGATGAAATCCGTATTCCCATACAAAATCAAGACATTTACACACTACCATGTGAAAGTTACTTGTATATTGAAGGACAAGTTACTAAAAAGGACGGTACTACTGTTGGTACAACAGTTCCATTTATAAATAATCCTATGGCTTTCCTATTTGATGAAATTAGATATGAAATATCAGGTGTAACAGTTGATTCCACTAAAAAAGTAGGTATTACGACAACTTTAAAAGGATTAACATCTATAACACCCAATGAAACCAATTTACTTAAACCTGCCGGATGGGTATTACCTACGATTGACACGATCACTCCAAATCCAAATGGATATTTTGATTTTCATATTCCATTACGTTTGCTGCTTGGTTTTGCTGAAGATTATAGGAAAATAATATTAAACGTTAAACAAGAATTAGTTTTGTTGAGATCTTCTAACGATAAAGACATTATTAAAGCTGCAGATGCTACTACAGATGCGACTTTAGAATGGAAATTAAAATTAGACAAAATTGTATGGAGAGTTCCACATGTTAAATTGGCTGACGAGCATAGAATGCTACTTTTAAGAAAATTAAAAGCCGATCGTGATATTGTTATTCCATTTAGAAGTTGGGAATTTCATGAGCATCCCAGTTTACCTACTACGGATCGACACACTTGGACTGTTAAAACATCGAATTATGTAGAACGAGCCAGGTATATTATATTTGGTTTACAAACAGGTAGAAGAGACGCCATTACTAAACATGCAGGACAATTTGATCATTGTGACTTGAAAAATATTAAAGTTTATTTAAATTCACAATTCTTTCCATACGACAATTTAAATGTGTCATTCACTAAGAAGAAATACAGTATATTGTACGATATGTACGCGAGATTCCAAAGTTCATATTACGGTAAAACAAATACACCTTTATTACCACCTGACAAATATTTCGATGCCTACCCAATAGTTGTAATCGATTGTTCTAAACAAAATGAATCAGTAAAGTCTTCAAGTGTGGATATAAAAATAGAAATGGAATTCAACGATGCTATACCGGCTAATACAACTGCATACTGTTTAATTCTACATGATAAAATCGTAACATACACACCTTTAACTGGAATTGTTAAAAATGTATTGTAAGAACCGGTTTTGTTTCATTCCGCGAGTATAAAAGCAGAGCGTACAGACCGCTCCTCATCAGTTTGTTGCCTACTGTTGTATGGGTAGCATCGTATTCAATATGGCTTCTCCTAGTGGTACACCTGAAAATGTGGTAGATATTGAGAAGGAGATATCTGAGTTTTTAGATCCTCAAGGTCACCAGGAAGGAGGTGAACAAAACGTTTGCGGACAACTTCACGCCAGTAATAATGTTGAAGAAAAAGGTAAAAGAAGAAAGACTATACAAAAGAGAAAAAGGGATATTGAAGATAATATTTCTCCAAACATATTGAGTGAGGTATTTTTGCGAATATTTTACCCAATCTCTTCCAGTTTGGATAAAAGTGTTTTAATCGGTGTTATGAAATCTACAGATTATTCCCCTACTGTAATTTTAACTCATGGACCCAAAATGATTTTGTTTACGGACAGTGCTTGGGAATCGTTTATGAAACATTTGCATCTACTAGAATGCTATTTAAGTAGTAACATGTTTGGAAGAAAGACAAGAGTAGGACTTTTGGATTCAAATGTGGAAATTGATATCATTAAACAACGTGGTGATCATCAGCTACGGTTTAGAGACACAACAAGACATGATAACAAAATTCAACTTAATCGAGAGGAGTTTTTCATTTTAACTTGTGCTACTGAACCTATAACAAGATACTTGAGACAACTGGTGTTTTCAAGTTCGATTATTAAAGATTATCTGGAAGACACTTTGGACAAACAACCGGACGCACCTATATTATACGGACCTGTGGATACTTCTATATTTAATAGAGTTCCTCATGAAGTACAGATGTGGAGACAATTGGAAAAGTACGCTCAACTACATAAGAAATCAGTAAAACAGGAAGAAGAGGAAGATGGAGGAGAAGAATCAAGTGTTAGTGATGAAAATGAAAATAAGGAAAATATAAAGATGGAAACTTAAATGACAATGGTTAGTTTTTAAAACAATAGCCAACATTTTGTGGGGTTAGGCCTATTGGGGACGGTGCCCACGTTAAATATACACCAACGCGCCAACAACTGTACGGCCTGGTATAAAAGTAGTACCTACCGTGGTGTGGAAATCAGTTGACCTCCTGACTTCGTAATGAGCAGACGTGTGACCTTCAAAATGGACAAGGGAGAAGAACAACAAGTAAAGTCCAAGCCTGGTATTATTGAGTTTCAAGCGTTTCGTGGTAATGATGATAGATTCATTATAAAAGAACTTGTGTTTTTGGACATGAATACAAGTGTTCCTTATTCGTTTTTATTTAAACCACCATGTTCTTATTCGTCTTTAACTAGTAAAGCCGCTACTACCAACAGATGGATTTCAAAACACTTCCATCATATCGATTGGTATGATGGATTTACAAGTTACACGGACTTGTATCACATTATGCATCACTTTTCAGACAAGTTTACCAATATTTACACAAAGGGGCTGGAAAAGAAAAGATGGATCGAAGGATTTACTCATGTTCCGGTTAATGATGTGGAATTGGATAAGAATTATCAATACATGCTGGAAACCATATGTATTTGTACAAAAAGCCCAGAACATGATAAAGATAGACATTGCGCTTTGAAAAATGCCTATAAACTCGCCTCTTACCTTCAAAGTGGGGAATTGGGGAGTGGTGGGGGTAACGGAGAGTATATAAGTGGGGAGCAGACAGGGACCTGGCATGAGTATTACTCGAGATTCCGAGACGACAACATCTCCGAGCAAGAAGACGATCTGTAACCTGACCATGGCATCTCACCAGTTCCTTCAGACTTTGGTCGAGCAGTTCAATGCTCACTCCAAGTCAACAATATTACCTGTAAAGAAGTGCTCGGAACTAAAAGACGAGAAGCACTACATAATCCATGCTATGAAGAAGATGGAGACTACAGTTGGGGAGGCCATCTGCTGCAGTCTCAGCGAGGCACCGTTTACTCCGGGGGATGAACCAAAGTTCCAGGTGTACCTGCCCAAGAGATTCGTCCATCTTCTACAAAACGAGGATCTTCGCTCTATTCAACCCGGGTGTCTATACCTGGTGTCCCACGGCTGCACGGGTAGCAATTCTACAGAGTTGACCATCCACATCGCTGACAAGCAGCAGTGTTAGATTTAAGTTTTAATGTTGTACATATGTTGTTGTTGTAATGTTTTATAAATAAACGAATCATAAAAGACAAAAAAAATAAAAAAACAAAAAATGCAACATATCAATATGTGACAGACTTCACGTATTGATATGTTGCATTTTTTTTAAACTTCGCGGGTGACCTTGACCTTTGACCTTTGCATTTCACAATTACCCCCACTACTGTAATTACCCCCACTACCGCACTAGGATTCAAACCTGCTTGGATGCGAAAAACGGTCAGTCTGTTGCCAACTAGCAAACGATGAGCACCTTGTACGAGCTTTGCATACAACGAGTTATAACTCACAAGGACTTGTTCCCAACATGTTTACAAGACAACATCCCACTAACAATAAAAGAAGATGTCAAACGCTACAGGAGGGAAAATACAGGGTATTCGGAATACTCCTGGTATAAGTTCCACGACGGGGAAAAGTTTTGTAGGCCTTGTGGCGAGGCCGCCGTCAGAGACCTTCGGCGATTCGTACAGGATGGTGGTATAAAACAATTCGGATTTCTAGCGCCACTGTTTCGATTTGAAAATTACAAGGACACCTGCGCTATTTGTTCCATTCCATTGTATCGATGGAAAAAGTTTAGAACTGTTTAATTGGATTTTCTATACCCCCACCACTATTACCCCCACCACTTTTTCATGTACCTCCAAGCGCTGTGCCTCGGCTTCATTTCTACTCCAGCAGCCAACCTAGCAACATCAAGATGTCTCTGAACGTTAGTTGCGCAAGTTACGAGGAGGTGAGCATCAAGACTCAGCAGGAGCTAAACGACTTATACAAGGAGTTGCAGCTGATGGTGGCACGAGGCTACCGTATAAATGTGCAAGTTTACGCTTGCAATATACGGAACACCCGGCAGTCAAAGGAAGAGCCTGGACACTCCTCGACGGCTTCCTCACCAGCGTCCATGAAGACCGAGCCAGACAACTTGGACTACTTCAGCTGACTAGCAGTTGTATTTCTTGTCCTAACCATTGTAGAATATGTATATTTTTTCATTATATTAAAGAAGTAAAAGAGCAGAAACACCTATCTTGTTACTGACATATAAGCTCAGTAACAAGATAGGTTTTTTTAAAACACAATTTGGATGACCTTGAAACTTCCCCCTCCACTGCTTTGTTACCCCCACCACTTGACTATTGGTGTACATGGCACATCGCAATTGGAAACCTCATTCCATCTTCAACAGCCACACCGACAACATCAACAATGGCAAACCTACCAACAGATGAAAGGTGTCCTCACGCATGTTGTGACTTCGTCCACGAGTTGGAGAAGAGGATGCAGGAGAGGGCGATAAGAAGAAAACAGATCCACTCAGAAAATATCATGATAGTCAACGGCTATCTTTTATTGTTCGGCCTTATTATGGTTGTACTTTTCATACTGTACGGCATAGTCACATGTGTCGGCAAGGTTGCAGAAGAAAACGCTCGCCACCATCAATTGGAAAGTTTCAATGTTACTTTGTAAGTTTTCCTTTTTTTAAAACTCCGTTTGGATGACCTTGAAAATTCCCCCACTACTCCACCACACCCCCCACCACTTCACCATGTTCCTGCATGAGCATCACATCAACCGTCATTCCTTGTCCGACAAGCAACCATGGCAGACAACAACACCATCAGCCAAGCTGACTCCACTACTGATGTCGGTACAAGTACGGGTTGGACACTGTCGGTCGATAGTGTACACTATTTGGAGTCAATTTGCGAACGTATGAAGGAAATACTGCGGGACAACCCTGGGATCATAATACAAATGAATTTAAATTATGATTGGTCCCAAGTTAGAATGCAAGGGGACGACAACAACGGTCAACAATCTCCACAATATTCGCCCATGTCCCCGATCTATCCTTACGGCGAGTCTGACGTCGATGAAGATGAGGTTGATGAAGATGCAGGGGACAACGAGGCTGAAGAGGAGTAAGCTTCATTCCTTTTTTTTAAAACCTAAATTGGATGACCTTGAGAATTCCCCCTCCACTATTTCCTTTTTTTTTAAAACCCAAATTAAATGACCTTGAAAATACCCCCTCCACGTACTTTTGGTTTACCCCCTCTACTTTTCAATACTGTTACCACAGTCTGTAGCTCACATCATTCCTTGCTTAGCTATCATGGCGGACAGCACTCTTTCTCGAGTTGACTCCACTACGGATGAAGAATGGCCATTTTCCTGGAATGTTCATCTGCAAGACTCGGCAGAAGTGGATATGTTGCATGAGAAATTGGTGTATGTATTAAACGAAAACCCCAACATTGAATGTAGAATGACTATGGATTTCGATGCGACAGGGGTCCACACTCAACCTTCCACTTCCAGCCAGCCTGAACCTCAGCTACAGCCAAAGAACTTTACACATCTTTACACTCCAATACGGCCGGAGGATGTGGTTATCAGCGAGGCAGACTCTACTACAAGTTATATTGAACCAACGAATTGGAAGCTTGTTGTTGACACCTTACACAAGGTCGACTTAGTATGTGACAAATTAAAGGAATTGATGATGCAAGATCCTGGTCTTCGTTTTAAAATTGATTTGTTTTTCATCTGGGGAGCACCTGCACGGGGCTCTTCGTCTGACAGCTCTCTAAGTACAACGGATGAGGAGGAGGAGGAGGAGGACTAGTTATCTTTTTTAAAACTCCGTTTGGATGGCCTTGACCTTTCCCCCTCCACTGAGTTTATTTAAGGTGCACTCTCAATGACTGCAGCATCATTTCATCGCGCACCTTCACCACAGCAACATGGAGAGTCAACTCAACTACTGTTGCGAACGGAAATGTTTTTCATGGCCGAATGACATTGATGTTGCGGATGGCCTGGCGTGTAGAAAATGTGAAGCTTTTGGTCAATGCATGTGTAAGTGCAAGTCTTGGAAGAAGCCGAAACCGGAGTTGAAGACATTCCATGTGTACCAGATGAGAGGGCATAAGTACACTTGTTGCCCTGAACGTTGCATTGAATTCACATTAAAACAGCTAACTGGCTGCAAATTGTGCAACAATCATTTTGCAGGTTTTTGCAAACATTATTTAGGAGCCTGTCAGTACAGATCAACTTGGCATACAGAAGCACTCACTATCAATGAAATCGCTATAGATACACAAGAGTAGTCTTTCTACTCTTTTCTTTTTTTAAAACTCCATTTGGATGACCTTGACCTTTCCCCCTCCACTCACCTTAGTTTATATAAGCTCCATTCCTGCTGGCCACGGCATCACTTCATCTTGCTCCCTTGCCAAAGCAACATCAAGTATGGAAACTAAGCGTGTCTCATGTTGCGAGCATAAGTGTTTAGAGATACAAGGCGTCGTCCATTGTGCAAAGAAGCTTTGGGAGGAAGAGACAGGGACAACCTATTGCTGCGAGGGCAAGTGTTTCCTACTACCAAGATGGCAAGTGGACGGGCTGGCCTGCCGGCAATGTGAATGCTTCGGATGTTGCAGGTGTAGATGCAAGAACCAACAGCTGCCACCACCGGTACTACAAACTTTCAAAATCTACAAATCCAACTACTTTTACACTTGTTGTCCGCAGCGGTGTATTAAATTTCATTTCTCCAATCTTACCAATTGTCGGAAGTGCTACGGACAACCTGATGGGTGGTGCACCTGTTTTCTGGACTCCTGCCGCTACAGATTGGATTGGTTTACAGATCCGTTGGAAATTGATGAGGTCGCCCAGGAAGCACAAGAGTAGTCTTTCTACTCTTCAACTTTTTAAAACTCCATTTGGATGACCTTGAGATTTCCCCCTCCACTTCCCCATATACCTAGAGTACACAGAGCCTGACAGTCAGTCACTCGGTGGCTGTCGTGGGGTGCGCATCGGTGTCGGCGCTCCGTTGTTAGGTTTTCAAGGTCACAGTAATATCAAATTGTTGGTGTTGTGCTGGTTCAAGGTCACCTGAGGGATAACCGATTGCCCATTTAGGCAGAGTCATGTCAGAAACTCGAGTTTAACTTGGCACTTTTGCCGTTTCTCGTCGAAAATTCGCTCCAAGTGGTCAAGGTCACGGGGACTCTGACTGAAACTCGGAGCGTAGTGCGAGAAACGGCAAAAGTGCCAAAAAATTTTAAGTTTCGGCGTGACCTTGACCTCAGTGGCGTCGGTGACGTCATTTTGATGACGTATGGGGTGATGACGTCATCAGCACGTCATTTCTGTGACGTCATGGGTGTGACGTCATAGAAATGACGTCATTGGTGATGACGTCATCGATGACGCAATCGATGACGTCATCGATGACGTCATCGGTGAGGTCATTGACCTCGATGACGTCATCCCTCAGGTGACCTTGAACTGGGCCAGCACCAACAATTTCACACTACTCACACTAACGTGAATAGACTTCTCATCCAATGATTTTCGTTTGATACCAAAACTTGGAAAGTTCGTGTACGCAGTGCCAAATTCGCTACAATCGATGTTGTCATGATTCAGCTGGATTTACAATGCTGCAAAAACACTTTTTTACCATAAGTTATAAAATGTCTCATCCTTGGTTGAGGAGAGTGGTAATACTGATTTATCTATCACAATATCACTTATGTACGCCACTAGAGATCGGACACCGTCAATCGGTTTCAATCACGCCTATGCTATGATAAATATATTCACGTTAGTGGATAAAGTCGAAGCATGTAGTCCTACATTTATTAAACCAGGCGTTTCTATTTATTTTATTTGTTTGAAAATTTTCCAAATTTTAAACTATATTTTGGACTTTTTAATTTAGTTTTGACTTTGAATTAGTTGTTTATCACAGTACGTACCTTCTCGCATGTTTACATTGACCCACCAACAGCGTCAACAGCCGCTGCCTCACTCTAAGTTCCATGTTGAACTGATACTCCCAGTTTGACTGATTACTGATAACTCAAGTGACCCTACCCATGTGTGTACGTTCACTGCGTGACCAATGCTGCCATCTGACGGCCAACTCTCCAACCACCGCCAATCACGACAATTACAGGACAATGTCCCCACCAATGTTCTATTTACATTGGAACTTTGATCTAAAGTACTTTCACAACAGAAATTACTAGCTGACTGTTCCATTACGATTCATATTTTGGCGGGTGATACTCAAAAAAAGGATCGAGACATCGACACTAATGTGTTAGAGAACGGCTCGACGATCAAATCGAGCAATATCGGGAGTGACATTGGGCTGTGTTCTAATTATTGCCTAACCTGCTAGGGTTGAAATGTTTATTACTTTATTTTACAATTCTTGATCAAATTTGAGTTGGTTGGAGATAAAGTCATGTATGAAACGATTGTATTCGGCCTTTAAGCTATTCGTGACAGAGTGAGAGTAGTGTGAGTATGACTCTAAGGGCGACTGTGATGATTGTGATGGATCAGATGAGGATTGGCTTTGTTGCCGACAAACTGCAGCTGATTTTTTTTCAGGATCATTCATAAATAGGCTGGGTGGCTGAGTAGTTAAAATGCTCGCCTTTGAATCTAAAATTTGCCATTTCGATCCTGAGAAAGTCAGTAACTTTTTAATAAGGTTTTATTCCAGACCCAGTTGTCATTTGCCATTGGGATATCAATTAATGATGATACCGACTATCTGCACAGGTCAATGTTAGAAAATAACAAAAACGGAGCTTGGACCGCTTTCCGAGAAAATGTTAAAAAATTGTAGAAACACACAAAATAAAAATAAAATAGCCCAATGCCCAAAGCAGCTGGTTTCAGTTTCGAACCATCAAAGAAGCTTTAACTTATCTCAGGATTGCATGAATTTTGATGTAGCCTATATAAAGCCGCGTCCGCACTGGCCGAACATTCGTGGCAAGCTTGTTCGGCGAACACAAAAAATCAACAAACATTCCTAACGAACAGTTACCGGTCATATGATTTAAATAATTCTAGTAGGTTAGTAGCAACGAACAAACAGAAGTTCGGAAAACTTCGTTCGGCAGACATGTTCGGCCGGTGCGGACCCGGCTTAAAATAGTGTTGTTTTTAGAATATGTTAATTTAATGTGTCGTTTGTTTTTATTCCTAAAAATGAACAAAAATTATGTTATTTTAAATCAAGAATATTGTTCATAATTCTTTTATTACAGAGAGAAAAGCGTGAAAATAGTATGAAAATGGATCTTGGGAAACATTTCTCAGACGAAATAATTTATTTTGTACATGTTACCTAACCCCATGAAAATAGTTGTTGAGATTTGATAAAAAAATAGTATCAGATCCTAATCAAACTTGATGAGATTTTTATGGATTATGGGACGTTCCCGGATCAAATTTGATCAGGAATTAGTTCAGAAATGAACAAATCTGAACATTTTTTATTAAATCTGATCAAAGCCCCTGACTAAACCTGATTAAAATTGAATCACAAAAAATGTAAATATAAACTTTAAAGAAATTTTTAGCAATAGAAACGCGTTAAGAGCTAATTTACCAGAGTAAATTAGAGTACAAAAGTCGATATTTTCAAAACAAACATCGTGACCGGCCGTGGTATTCGAACTCACGACCTCACAAACTCAGACTCGAAGTCCAACGCTCTACCTACTACACCATAACACCGATGGAAACTGGATCATAAGGAACGTATATTAGCCTACATTCGTTCTCATGGCATTATGAAAGTGCTAAATAATTTGTATTGATGTGTATTTATTTATACAATAATGACAGTTGTATTCCCAACTAAAACCCGGGCTTTAGTTTTCAACATTTCTTATTTGTAATTTAAGTTAGTGTCATAATTTTATCACTGAACTTTTGTTGGTAATGTATTACCTATGTTCTTTTTTTTGGAAAGTTAATTAAATAAATAATTAAATTTACGTCAAGTTAATTTCCTACGTTGGGTTGTATTTGCATTTTTAATGGTGATTTTATCCGTGTTGTAGTTATTGAAGTTATTATTTTATTTACACTAGATTTTGATTTATATCTTTAAAAAAATGGCTACCATAACGTATGTATCAATTTTAATATTTTATCTAACAATACATAAAATGTAATTTACAATAATTAGCCAATTATAATCTTTATTAAAAATAAAAATATTCCATCTTGATGTTTTAATAGGCTGAAACTATGACATTTTAAGTTGATTAGGCCTGAACAAACTTGATCAACCCTGATCCAAGATATTTGATAAAATCTGACTACAATCAGGTTAGATCAATTTTAGCAAGGCCTGAATATATTTGATCAGGACTAATCAAGGCATTTGATCAACTATATTCAGGCTTGATTATATCTGACCAGGCCTGATCATATATGATCAGACCTGATCATTTCTGATCAGGTTCAAGTCCTCCTGATCAGGCCTGATCATCTTCTTTGATCAAAGTTGATCAATTTTGTTCAAACTTGCTCAAATCTGTTCAAGTCTGATTATTTTGATCAAATCTGTTCAAATAATTTTCTTGAGGGTATGACATGGTTAAGATTTAAAGTTTCACATACGTTGTTGATACTTTATTTTAGGTTGAATATACAAAAAAGTAGAAACTTATAAAACTAGGATTAAAATCATAAACAATTAATTGCTACAGAAAATTCTTTTATAAATTACATAAAATGGAATCATAGTTGTTAATGGTAGGCCTATTCAGAAGTTACTTCGCTATTACTGACCTATTAGAATAATAAATCAACAATTAGTATATTATTAATTTAATTAAGTATTAAAAATTTAATTTAATATTAAATCCTGGTAGGCATTTCACCTGTTGAGGTTCCCGGGGTGTGAGATATCTTCCTCTTGATCCATCACGGTCGCCGTTACCTCATACTGTTAAGTACTAAAATGATAACCGTCATACAGTGTTCAAAGAGATGCTACCATTCAGACTCGCTTTTGTTTACTTACTACAAGGTTATTTGTATAATGATAGGGCCTATCAACTTCCAAAGGTAGTAACAAAATAACTATCCCAGTTCGAGAATGGGATCATTCTTATTACTTTTAGATCATTTTAGTGGTATTTTGTGGAGGGCAGGGACACAGATTTTCGCTGAATACGAAAATTCCATAAAAATCTTAATCTTGTAATTTTACTGCTTGCCGTCAAACACGATCCAAATAATGTCCTTGTACGACGGCCGTTTCGGAGATTCCTCTATTGACGGGTACACGTCACACTAAACTATGTCATTAGTTAAAATGTCTCAGCTTTCGCTGCGTCGTCAGTTCGATTAAAAATAAACACGAAACACATATTACATTTTCGTGTTTATTGTTAATCGATCTGACGTAGCGAAAGCTAAGACATTTTAACTTATGACATACTTTAGTGTGCTGCCGCGTGTACCCGTCGATGGAGTAAGCTCCGAAATTGCTGCCGTACAAGGACATCATTTGAATCGTGTTTCCAAGAAGGTAACTTTTTAAAAGAAGGTAAGCAGTAAAATTACATTATTATATCTGCACACGATTCGCCACACTTGAGATTATCCATAAAAATTTATTATATTGCGATTGAAGTTTGGGATTTTGTTATAAACTGTGAGTTAACAAAATATGGAAATTAATTTTTTATTTAATGGCTTTTATTGGAATTACTGAATACTTCAGAAAGGACCAAATGCTGCCATGGCCAAGTATTATACAAATTTATTTGACTAATTTTATAGCTTTAAATAATTTTATTTAAAAGCGTTGTATGTTAAATAAAAAATATTCAACGTAAACATTACTCTTGTCGAATGTTGCATTGCATTAAAAAGAAAAGTACAATAAAAAATACTTATTTGTATTTGATTGGCGTTTTGATTAGTGAAATTCAAATTTAGGAATAAAATATGTTAGTTATTGTGATAACTTTATGGACTTTTTTAATGTAAAAATAAAGAAATCAGCTTCTAAAAATAATAATTGTTGATCCATTTTTACATAACACTGTTCTGTTTTAGTTTTTACTATATCCCGTTTTATATTTCAACAACTTACAAATTGTGCAAAATAAAGAAATGTTATAACCTATTAATCCAATACGCGTGTTACTTTAAGTTACAACAATTATGCAAAAAAATAGAATGTTGATGATTTATTTTTTAAATTCGGGTTATAAAGTCTTAGAAAGTAAATTATACTGTTGACATTTATTTTTATGAAGTTATTTTCCTATACTTTACATGCAGGTTTTGTCTAACAGGTACAACATAATTAACTCTTGCTCCAGTGCACTTCAAGATTTGTTTTAAAGGGATATTTTTTATCCCTCATGTTAAATTATTCAAAAACTCTAGAAATTGATTAATTGATTTTTGGGATTCGAGTAAATCCTATACCATAATACGAGGAGTGTCTGAAGGGATGTGTGTTCCACGATCTCAAAATCCAGCGGGTAGATTTGCTTAAACTTCGCATTTAAAAGTGTTTTGACCCAATAAGTTTAGAAACAGTAAGTTTACAAAACATAAGTTTAGAAACAGCCTCAACCCCAGGAAAAATCTAATTTTGTCTAAAATTAAGTTTTAAAAATAGTAATTTTTAACATCGATTTTATGGGTTGCTATTTTGGTATTGGTAACAAAATAACAACTAAAGATAAACAAAAATAAAGGAACATTAATTTTAAAAAGCTGTTAACTGTGAAGCGTCTTATGTAAATTATGTTTTCATCACACTACATCGATATCACCTGTTTTCGACCCTCGCATCTACCGACGAAACACCTGTTTTACCAGCCTAGGCCGGCAAAATTTTCCTTCTTAGAGCGGTAATGGAAACGGTAGCAGAGAAATCTAGAATATAAGAAGATATGTGACAACAACAACAACAAATAACAAATTAGTGACGTAGTTAGCAGTTTAGCTGATAGCAACTGTTAAATATATATGACGTAGATGGGAAAATAGTGCTTTTCCCTAGGAATCAGCTGTAGTTGTCACCTAACGTTAGAGTCAACGAGGTTAAATAGATATAGAGTGCTCATCACATGTTAATTTTGTGTCCCTTTTTGATTTGCGACATTTTACCCATGATTCCCGCCGTTTCCTTGGCAACCGTCCCGCACTTTACTCTTGTTTCCTTGGTTACTAGTTTTAGCTATTTTCACAGTATCTAGAATAATATTCTAATTGGTCGCTACAAGCTTCAAAAATTACTGATGATGTTTTAAAACATATGTTTATTTGTTGTTTGTTTTAAAATTAGTTTGATTTGATGGTCTATGAGCAGGCTATTGAAGTTGGTTACCATAGAAACGTCAGATAGGTGTGGGTAAAATGGTAAATTACTGTTGGAAAAAGTGTAAACAAAGGACTGGTTACCAAGGAAACGCGGGAATCGTGGGTAACATGGCGCCAGTCAAAAAGGGACACTTTTCCCTATCTGGTGAGCACCCTATATCTTTTTAACCTCGTTGGTTAGAGTATTCTAGTTTCGGTGGCCTTAGCTGATGTAAAGTGGTTGCCTAGCAACCAGAATTACAAGCAGTACATCTCGCTAGGTTAGTTGAGGTTATGTTTAGTTAGTTATGAACGAAGAAGTAACGTTTTCACTTGTTTAGAATTTATTGAATTATGTAGTGTGATGAAAAATATCGTTCGTAACTGGGACCGAAAGGGGTTTGCCAGCCCTCGATCTTTTCAAGTTCTCGACTTCGTCTCGAACTTGAAACACGATCTCGGGGCCGGGCAAAACGCCACTTTCGGCCCTTGTGACGAAATTAATATACTATTTCATGCTTGATTACAATGACACAATAACAAAAGGGAATTAAAACCAACGAACAAGGCTTGGTTAACCTGGTACTAATTTTGAGTAATAATGGAAAAAAATAAATGACACACTAATAACTTTTTAATACTTTAATATTATGCTTTACGTGTATGTAAAAAAAGTAACATATTTTCATTTTCCGACTTTCTTTTCCATAGCTTCTCTTAGTTTGTATTTTAGTACTTTTCCCGATCCAGTTTTTGGAAATTCCTTCAGAAACTCAATGTACTTCGGGATTTTGAAGTAGGCGATCTGCAAACAACAATAATGTTATTTGAACGTAACATCAAACGATCTGCAAACTACTATAATGTTATGTGAATGTAATTAAAAGCCGCATTGAAGTAGGCAATATGCAAACAACAATAATGCCATGTGAACGATATTAAATGTCGCATTGCAGTAGGCGATCTACAAACAAAAATAATGTTATGTGAACGTAATTAAATCCCACATTGAAGTAGGTGATCTGCAAACAACAATAATGCCATGTGAACGATATTAAATGTCGCATTGCAGTAGGCGATCTACAAACAAAAATAATGTTATGTGAACGTAATTAAATCCCACATTGAAGTAGGCGATCTACAAACAAAAATAATGTTATGTGAACGTAATTAAATCCCACATTGAAGTAGGCGATCTACAAACAAAAATAATGTTATGTGAACGTAATTAAATCCCACATTGAAGTAGGTGATCTGCAAACAACAATAATGTTATGTGAACGTAATTAAATATAGCATTGAAGTATGCGATCTGCAAACAACAATAATGTTATGTGAACGTAATTAAATGCAGCATTGAAGTAGCAATCTGCAAACAAAAATAATGTTATGTGAACGTAATTAAATTTCACATTGAAGTAGGCGATCTGCAAACAACAATAATGTTATGTGAACGTAATTAAATCCCACATTGAAGTAGGTGATCTGCAAACAACAATAATGTTATGTGAACGTAATTAAATCCCACATTGAAGTAGGTGATCTGCAAACAACAATAATGTTATGTGAACGTAATTAAATCCCACATTGAAGTAGACGATCTGCAAACAACAATAATGTTATGTGAACGTAATTAAATTACAAATTGAAGTAGGCGATCTGCAAACAACAATAATGTTATGTGAACGTAATTAAATATAGCATTGAAGTATGCGATCTGCAAACAACAATAATGTTATGTGAACGTAATTGAATTCCGCATTCCTTGTCAAGTTTAGTGTGTGTGCTTGGATTCGCTGCAAGATATTTTCACAGCCAATATTTTTATGTAACGGTATCGTCATAATGCCTTTCGAACCAATTTTAATTAACAGTTCAAAAACATTTTAGGCCCATTCTTACGTGGGCGACAGATGCAACGCTACGAGGGCGACAAAATTTCAAACCAATGTATAAGCATTGGAGCGTTCTTATAGTGGGCGACATGAGGGACGACAATCTACAATGTATAACATTATGGCGATGCAAGTGTTCCGCTGGCGTCGCTTCAGTCGCTCTCGTCGCGTCGCATCTGTCGCCCGCGTAGGAACGGGCCTTAGTATCTGTAATTAAAAATACTGGAAGTAAACTTTAATGTCATTTTCAGCATATAATAAGATTGACACATGTCCCACTACATTCATTTATCCTACTCTAGCTTATTAGTTAGTACTCTACATAACATTAATTACTTCTGTCTTTAGGTAGCATTGATAAATAAATGATTTATGAGGTACTGATAAACACCTTACATTAATCATTAAACAATTTTTTAATACACTTTTACCAAACTATAATGTTCTTAAATAGCTGGTTGTATGGCATTAGTTGGCATTATTATGTTATCATTTCACCATCAAAATCCATTCCATCGTTCGGAATACAGACGAAGTTCCTACCTTTCCTTGACAAAAGTCCTTGACCTCCTGTTCTGTCAGGGCAGCTCCAGGGTTAAGCCTCAGACTGCAGCCGACCTCCTCCCCCAGTCTCTCACTGGACACCCCGTACACCTAAGGCAGAGGAGTGGGGGGGAGGATGATGTTAGTCAATGTGATCAGTTAACTTTGTAAACATGGAAATTTAACATAATTAATATTAAGCCCGATGCAAAATTTATCTTAGTAAATTCACTTCAATCCGCCGACACCGGCGCCAACCAGACGGCAACTTGATACAAAAAATGCACCGTGATCAGATGTACAACGCTGGGAGGACGGACGGCACGCACATTCTCACGCCATGTAGCAATTCTTAGAATAATCATGCAAGAAATATAAATCGACTTACCAATCAGCAGTCAGCAACAAAGATGGTGGCTTGATGACGAAGTATTCAATCGCCAATAGGGAATAAGGAAGAGGTGGAAATTGAAAGATAATTGGCTGGGAGGCGTGGACAATTGGAAACGGGGATAAAAATTAAAAAGTAGTGGGGACAAAATCGGAACTTAGGAGCGGAGGAAATGATCAGTCTTCAAGGAGTAGAGGGTAGAAGAAGCCAGGGGAAAAGGGTTGGTCTGGGCTCTGAACTGAGTAGGAGCTGGGAAGCCAACTGGATCGGTATAGTACGCCACCAGTGACAACCCGCCTCCAAGACCATCGCCGGCACGAAGACCCTCCAGAGAAGGAAGACGGCCAAGCAGCTCCAGGAGTCCCAAGGAAGGAAGAGGGCCAGCCGCTTTGAGGACCACCCAAAGAAGGAAGACGGACCAACTTTGAGGTCCGGGGACGAGGACTCCACCGCACCGGCAACCACTCGCGCGCCCACAGGGAGAACGGCGGAGCACAGCCGAGGGATCACACCAACCCCGTACCGGCCACGAACCCGACGCACGGCGGAAGAAAGGTCAACTCCAGGGGTATGTCAAGTCACTCTCAGTCCGGTGCACAGCATTAGGTCCCGAACGGTTAAATTTAAATAATTGATAGAGCATTTCTAGATTCCCTTTAGTCAACAATTAAACAAAGGTCAAAAGCCCTAAAGCGAACAGCAAGCATAAATAAAACAATCAAATATTAAGGATAAAGTTATAAGTACTGAAGGAATAAATAAGTAAATAAGTAATTGTATATAAAGTAACTGATAAAATTAATTAAAACCCCTGCTTAGAGAGCGAAGTAAAACCCCAATGTAAGAACTGTATTCAAGCACCGCCGTTTAAAGTATTAAATAATCTATTCCTTTCAACATTTGTAAATATTAGAGGCTAAGACATGATTTCATTTGTAGGTTAATTTGTAAAGTATCTTTGTTTGTGGAATTGAATTCCGTAACTCCGAGTTTTTATTTAATGATATCATTGTTTGTTTTATTGCTGTAAATAATTAATGGTCAATTAACTTGTAATATATATATATACATATATATATCCTCAGTGAAACTCACACATTGGACACTCCTATGGTGCGCGAAGCGATTTACCGAACTCTTACGTCATGAGTGTTGAGTAAGGGCGGACTAATTTGTGTAGACTCAATTATGCAAGTATTGCATGGAGGGACAAATCGCTCATTGCTATTGAAGAATATAATCCTATGTTTCATCTGTGCACCATGTTAGTTTAATTATAGTTGTATTATTAAAGCCCGTTTAATTGCTTGATCTGAGTTCATTCAATTGCCTTCCTGATACTCTCACAATACTGTCAAGCGAGTCAAACTAATTTCAGTAGTGTATTTGTAACAGAAATCACGCTACCCAGGCGAAAGCTTTATAACTTCAAGAAAATGGTCTTCCCTAGGTCGACCTATATGTAATGTTTTTTGAACCGAGTAGAAAGTTTTGAAATTTAGTATCAGTAATAATAAAAAAAACTTAAATAATATTCTAACCAAGAAACTGTTTCACTCTAATTTTTTGAAATTTACTGTGAAACAAAAATGGATAAATTATTAACTGCACACTTAAAACGTCATGATCTGTGTACAAACCTGAGCATCCAGAATGTCCGAGTGAGTGACCAGGTAGTCCTCTACCTCTCTAGGTGAGATGTTCTCCCTTCCTTGCAGGACTAGCTCCTTGATACGCGCCATGATCTGTGTACACACCTGAGGATCCAGAATGTCCAAGTGAGTGACCAGGTAGTCCTCTACCTCTCTAGGTGAGATGTTCTCCCTTCATTGCAGGACTATCTCCTTGATACGCGCCATGATCTGTGTACACACCTGAGGATCCAGAATGTCCGAGTGAGTGACCAGGTAGTCCTCAATCTCTCTAGGTGAGATGTTTTCTCCTCCTCAGATGATCATCTCCTTGATACATGTCATGATCTTTGTACAAACCTGTACATCCAAAATGTCCGTATGGGTCACCAGGTGGTCCTCCATTTCTCTGGGTGAGATGTTTTCTCCTCCTCAGATGATCAGCTCCTTGATACGTGTCATGCATGATCTGTGTACAAACCTGAGCAACCAGAATGTCCGGGGGGGTCACCAGGTAGTCCTCCACCTCTCTGGGTGAGATGTTCTCCCCTCCTCGGATGATCAAGTCCTTGATACATGCCATGATCTGTCTACGAACCTGAGCATCCAGAATGTCCGGGTGGGTCACCAGTTAGTCCTCCACCTCTCTGGCTGAGATGTTCTCCCCTCCTCGGATGATCAAGTCCTTGATACATGCCATGATCTGTCTACGAACCTGAGCATCCAGAATGTCCGGGTGGGTCACCAGTTAGTCCTCCACCTATCTGGGTGAGATGTTCTCCCCTCCTCGGATGATCAAGTCCTTGATACATGCCATGATCTGTCTACGAACCTGAGCACCCAGAATGTCCGGGTGGGTCACCAGTTAGTCCTCCACCTATCTGGGTGAGATGTTCTCCCCTCCTCGGATGATCAAGTCCTTGATACATGCCATGATCTGTATAAGAACCTGAGCATCCAGAATGTCCGGGTGGGTCACCAGTTAGTCCTCCACCTCTCTGGGTGAGATGTTCTCCCCTCCTCGGATGATCAGTTCCTTGATACATGCCATGATCTGTCTACGAACCTGAGCATCCAGAATGTCCGGGTGGGTCACCATTTAGTCCTCCACCTCTCTGGGTGAGATGTTCTCCCCTCCTCGGATGATCAAGTCCTTTATACTTGTCATGATCTGTCTACGAACATGAGCATCCAGAATGTCAGGGTGGGTCACCAGTTAATCCTCCACCTCTCTGGGTGAGATGTTCTCCCCTCCTCGGATGATCAAGTCCTTTATACTTCTCATGATCTGTCTACGAACATGAGCATCCAGAATGTCCGGGTGGGTCACCAGTTAATCCTCCACCTCTCTGGGTGAGATGTTCTCCCCTCCTCGGATGATCAAGTCTTTATACTTGTCATGATCTGTCTACGAACATGAGCATCCAGAATGTCCGGGTGGGTCACCAGTTAATCCTCCACCTCTCTGGGTGAGATGTTCTCCCCTCCTCGGATGATCAGTTCCTTGATACATGCCATGATCTGTCTACGAACCTGAGCATCCAGAATGTCCGTGTGGGTCACCAGTTAGTCCTCCACCTATCTGGGTGAGATGTTCTCCCCTCCTCGGATGATCAAGTCCTTGATACATGCCATGATCTGTCTACGAACCTGAGCATCCAGAAAGTCCGGGTGGGTCACCAGTTAGTCCTCCACCTCTCTGGGTGAGATGTTCTCCCCTCCTCTGATGATCAAGTCCTTTATACTTGTCATGATCTGTCTACGAACATGAGCATCCAGAATGTCCGGGTGGGTCACCAGGTGGTCCTCCACCTCTCTGGGTGAGATGTTCTCCCCTCCTCGGATGATCAAGTCCTTGATACATGTCGTGATCTGCCTACGAACCTGAGGATCCAGAATGTCCGGGTGGGTCACCAGGTAGTCCTCCACCTCTCTGGGTGAGATGTTCTCCTCTCCTCGGATGATCAAGTCCTTGATACATGCCATGATCTGTCTACGAACCTGAGCATCCAGAATGTCCGGGTGGGTCACCAGTTAGTCCTCCACCTCTCTGGCTGAGATGTTCTCCTCTCCTCGGATAATCAAGTCCTTGATACATGCCATTATCTGTCTACGAACCTGAGCATCCAGAATGTAAGGGTGGGTCACCAGTTAGTCCTCCACCTCTCTGGGTGAGATGTTCTCCCCTCCTCGGATGATCAAGTCCTTGATACATGCCATGATCTGTCTACGAACCTGAGCATCCAGAATGTCCGGGTGAGTGACCAGGTAGTCCTCCACCTCTCTGGGTGAGATGTTCTCACTTCCTTGCAGGACTAGCTCCTAGATACGCGCCATGATCTATATGCAAACCTGAGCATCCAGAATGTCAGGGTGAGTTACCAGGTGGTCCTCCATCTCTCTGGGTGAGATGTTCACCCTTCTTTGCAGGACTAGCTCCTTGATACGGGCCATGATCTGTGTACAAACCTGAGCATCCAGAATGTCCGAGTGAGTGACCAGGTAGTCCTCAATCTGTCTGGATGAGACAGATTGATACATGTCTTGATCTTTGTACAAACCTGTGCATTCAGAATGTCCGAATGGGTCACCAGGTGGTCCTCCACCTCTCTGTGTGAGATGTTTCCCCTCCTCAGATGATCAGCTCCTTGATACATGTTATGATCTTTGTACAAACCTGTGCATTCAGAATGTCTGGATGGGTCACCAGGTGGTCCTCCACCTCTCTGTGTGAGATTTTTCCCCTCCTCAGATGATCAGCTCCTTGATACATGTTATGATCTTTGTACAAACCTGAGCATCCAAAATGTCCGTGTGGGTCACAAGGTGGTCCTCCACCTCTTTGGGTGAGATGTTTTCCCCTCCTCAGATGATCAACTCCTTGATACATGTTATGATCTTTGTACAAACCTGAGCATCCAGAATGTCCGGGCGGGTCACCAGTTAGTCCTCCCACCTTTTTGGGTGAGATGTTTTCCCCTCCTCAGATGATCAATTCCTTGATACATGTTATGATCTTTGTACAAACCTGAGCATCCAGAATGTCCGGGTGGGTCACCAGTTAGTCCTCCACCTTTTGGGTGAGATGTTTTCCCCTCCTCAGATGATCAACTCCTTGATACATGTTATGATCTTTGTACAAACCTGAGCATCCAGAATGTCCGGGTGGGTCACAAGGTGGTCCTCCACCTCTTTGGGTGAGATGTTTTCTCCTCCTCGGATGATGAGCTCCTTGATACGTGCAACGATCTGTCCGTAACCGCCCTCTTTCATGATAAACTTGTCCCTGCAAAGAGTGAGTCCAAACTATTAACAATCTTCATATGACTTTCGTCTACAGCTACAAGGTGTACGGCGAATGTATGACTTCTTTCTGATTATTGAACACAATTTTTACTCCTTAGCATTTCAACAGAGTTTACAGCATATTCAGAGTTCAACATATAAATAATCAGACAGTTGATCGAGTCAATCAGATAGTCACTGGAATTAGTTTTGGAATCTGATTTATTGCATAGTGTCAACTATATTTTACTAACATGTGTTTGCAGGTAATAGCCAACGCCCTAAGTGGTTTAGTCTAATAGGTTAGGACAGGTTAACCTCTTGGACCACTTACCCAGACCGCAGCCAGCCATCCGGGGTGAGGATCTGGTCGGAGCTCTCTCGGTCGTCCCAGTATCCCGTCATGGTGGAGTATGACTTTACCCAGAGCTCGCCGGCCATGCCGAGCGGCACCGTCACACCGTCCGCGTCCACCACCTTCACCTGGGGGACGACGATTAGGAATAAGAATCCTCTCAATAAGTGGTTTGTCATAACTCTGAAAGAACTATTACTGTGGGAGGGTTGAGATTAAACTTGATAAGAAAACTGGTTAACGAGAAAATAACACTATGTTTTATCTATGGTAATACATAGGCAAACATAAATAAAGTAGGTTAACCAAAGGAAATACAAATTAACTATTAGAGAAAAAAGGGTATAAAATCACTGATTCATTTTTATACTCCTAAAAAATAAAAAAGATCTTTTAAAATTTGTCAATGTAGGTTTTTTGGACTTGCAATTGACAAATAAATCCAATTCACAAGTGATTGTGTCAAATGTTTCAGTAGATGACACAACGTACCTCCATGTGCTCCGAGAGTTTACCCAGAGACGTAGTGATGAGTTCCTCGTTGTCGTTAAGGGTTGACATGAAAACTCCCCCAGCAGCCTCAGTCAGCCCGTAGACTGACTGAAACAAAGTGAAAATCAAACGTTGATAAAATTAGCTGTATACAAGCACGATTTGACAAATAATTACTAAGAAGATTTATTTTCTAATGATAATTGTAAGCCAAGCTCGTTTACCTGCTAGATCAACTTGCTTATTTCCCCTTTGAACAGTACCATTCCCCGCATTACAAGTTCTAAATAAATTAAAAAACTTGTCTCGATCACTGTAATATGAAACGTTAAATATCTCACGTTTCATTAGTTGAAACCCCATTCTCAATTACTGGAGACCATTTAGTTACCTGGTAAAATTATTGCCTGAAATGAAAAATAAAGTCTAAAGAAACGTCATGTGGGGTGTAGTTCGTGAGCCCCGTGTGAAACACAAAGTTAGGACCGGGATACAAAACATTTTTTTATCCATAATATTATAGTACTAAATTGAGCACTCTATTATAGGAAATATACTCAAGCCGTTAGCAGTTGGGGAGCCCCAAATTAATTGAGAGATGTGTTCTGTTGTATGAGTGTGATTCATAATCTTAACTCAAATTATGGCCCTTTGAGATAATATGGGGTATTTCCATGCAGGAAGAGAAGTCGTTTGGTCAGATCGGGATATTTTTTTTCATATTTATTAAGAACCTAATCATTCACAGAATTTCAGATCTCCACCATACTAAGAATTAAGAAGGGTCAGTAAAAAAAACGAGTGGAACGTTTGTCTTAATAATTATTCATATGAATGGCGAATTAGTAGTGCATAAGTGGGGCTGCTCAGCCGGTTCAATGACCCTCTGAGGAATGTCAAGGTCATGAGGTCATAATAACGTCACCAATGACGTCATAATGAAGTCACTAATGACGTCACACCCATGAGGTCATACAAATGATGCTGGGGAAAGTATACAAACATCTGACCAGGACTTGGCAGGAGAAGGTGTTCCTCATCTTCCTGAGCAGCTCGGGTGGGCAGGGGGCTCCGCCACTGATGGCGAGGGCCGGCGACTGGTGCTGACTCCTCAGGTCCTCAGGTAGCCGGTCCACGTGACTGCACAGGTCCAGGAACATGGTGGGGGTGCCGATCAGGTACGAGCACCTGTTACAGCATCACTGCTTTACAATGTTCAAATGAAGGTTAAGATATACAAGATTCAATTAGATTTTAAATAACCATTTTTTATTTTAATAATTCCAAATGTATAAAATAGTCCTAACATTTGTATATTTAATATATCCTATACTATAATACGAAGAGTGTCTGAAGGGATGTGTGTTCCATGATCTCGAAATCCAGCGGGTAGATTTTGCTTAAAACTTCGCATTTAAGAGTGTTTGGCCAAAAATAAGTTTAGAAACAGCCTCAATCCCAGAAGAAGTAAAATTTTGTCTAAAATTAGGTTTTAAAATCGTAATTTTTACATTGTTCTTATGAGTTTAATTTTGTTAACGAAATAACAACTAAAATTAAACAAAAATAAAGAAACATTTATTTGAAGCAGTTTTTTTTAACAGCTGTTAATTGTAAAGAGTCTTATGAAAAATTTAATATCTTGATTAAAATGACACTGAAAAAAAGTCAATTAAAACCAACGAGCAAGGCCAAGGCCAACTACACACCAGGCCGGAATGCCCCCCACCACTCGTGTTAAAACGTCACACTACTGGTGCACCAGCTGATCTAAAATGATGCGATTTTGATGCAATTCTCCTAATAATTACCTGGAAATACCATAACATTAACAAATTTTTACCAAAATTCCATTTGAATCCCTTAAATTTTAAAAGTACCCGCTTTTGGCAACACCGATCACCTGGCACACCATTTTTGTGAGGCATCTCCCTGAGCACTACGGCCTGATGTGTAGTTGACCTTGGAAAGGCTAAGTTAATTTAGTAATTTTTTCCCAAACAACAGTATAGCTATCCTGAAAAGTTATGAACTAGTAAGCTACAGATCCTTGCTTATCCTATCCATGCTTACTTTTCTTTTCGAATGGCCTCAGCAGAGTGGGCGGCGCTGAACGTCCTGGAGGGCAGGATCAGCAGCTGGCCGTAGATGAGACCGAACAACGTGGTGCCGACCAGACCTAGGATGTGGAAAAACGGAGTCTGGGCCAGGATGCTGTGATGCTGTACAGACAGAACCAGCATTAGTCTACTACCACGAAATACCGAGCAACGTGGTGCCGACCAGACCCTGGATGTGAAAGAACGGAGTCTGGGCCAGGATGCTGTGATGCTGTACAGACAGAACCAGCATTAGTCTACTACCACGAAATACCGCGCAACGTGGTGCCGACCAGACCCAAAATGTGAAAGAACGGAGTCTGGGCCAGGATGCTGTGATGCTGTACAGACAGAACCAGCATTAGTCTACTACCACGAAATACCGAGCAACGTGGTGCCGACCAGACCCAGGATGTGGAAGATCGGGGCCTGGGCCAGGATACTGTGATGATGTACAGACAGAACCAGCATTAGTCTACTACCACGAAATACCGAGCAACGTGGTGCCGACCAGACCCAGGATGTGAAAGAACGGAGTCTGGGCCAGGATGCTGTGATGCTTACAGACAGAACCAGCATTAGTCTACTATCACGAAATACCGAGCAACGTGGTGCCGACCAGACCCAGGATGTGAAAGAACGGAGTCTGGGCCAGGATGCTGTGGTGCTGTACAGACAGAACTGGCATTAGTCTACTATCACGAAATACCGAGCAACACGGTGCCGACCAGACCCGGAATGTGGAAGAACGGAGCCTGGGCCAGGATGCTGTGATGGTGTATTGACAGAACTGGCATTAGTCTACTATCACGAAATACTAAGCAACACGGTGCCGACCAAACCCGGAATGTGGAAGAACGGAGCCTGGGCCAGGATGCTGTGATGGTGTACAGACAGAACCAGTATTAGTCTACTAACACGAAATACCTAGCAACGTGGTGCCGACACCAGACCCAAAATGTGGAAGAACGGAGTCTGGGCCAGGATTCTGTGATGCTGTACAGACAGAACCAGCATTAGCCTACCACAGCGAAATACCGAGCAACGCGGTGCCGACCAGACCCAGGATGTGGAAGAACGGAGCCTAGGCAAGGATGCTGTGATGCTGTACAGACAGAACCAGCATTTGTCTACTATCGCGAAATACCGAGCAACACGGTGCCGACCAGACCCAGGATGTGGAAGAACGGAGCCTGGGCCAGGATGCCGTGATGCTGCACAGACAGAACCAGCATTAGTCTACTACCACGAAATACCGAGCAACGCGGTGCCGATTAGACCTAGGATGTGGAAGAACGGAGTCTGGGCCAGGATGCTGTGATGCTGTACAGACAGAACCAGCATTAGTCTACTACCACGAAATACCGAGCAACGCGGTGCCGACTATACCCGGAATGTGGAAGAACGGAGTCTGGGCCAGGATGCTGTGATGCTGTACAGACAGAACCAGCATTGGTCTACTACCACGAAATAACGAGCAACGCGGTGCCGACTATACCCGGAATGTGGAAGAACGGAGTCTGGGCCAGGATGCTGTGATGCTGTACAGACAGAACCAGCATTAGTCTACTACCACGAAATACCGAGCAACGCGGTGCCGACTATACCCGGAATGTGGAAGAACGGAGTCTGGGCCAGGATGCTGTGATGCTGTACAGACAGAACCAGCATTAGCCTACCACAGCGAAATACCGAGCAACGCGGTGCCGACTATACCCGGAATGTGGAAGAACGGAGTCTGGGCCAGGATGCTGTGATGCTGTACAGACAGAACCAGCATTAGTCTACTACCACGAAATACCGAGCAACGCGGTGCCGACTATACCCGGAATGTGGAAGAACGGAGACTGGGCCAGGATGCTGTGATGCTGTACAGACAGAACCAGCATTGGTCTACTACCACGAAATACCGAGCAACGCGGTGCCGACTATACCCGGAATGTGGAAGAACGGAGTCTGGGCCAGGATGCTGTGATGCTGTACAGACAGAACCAGCATTGGTCTACTACCACGAAATACCGAGCAACGCGGTGCCGATTAGACCCAGGATGTGGAAGAACGGAGTCTGGGCCAGGATGCTGTGATGCTGTACAGACAGAACCAGCATTAGTCTACTACCACGAAATACCGAGCAACGCGGTGCCGACCAGACCCAGGATGTGGAAGAACGGAGTCTGGGCCAGGATGCTGTGATGCTGTACAGACAGAACTGGCATTAGTCTACTACCACGAAATACCGAGCAACGCGGTGCCGACCAGACCCAGGATGTGGAAGAACGAAGCCTGGGCCAGGATGCTGTGATGCTGTACAGACAGAACTGGCATTAGTCTACTACCACGAAATACCGAGCAACACGGTGCCGACCAGACCCGGAATGTGGAAGAACGGAGCCTGGGCCAGGATGCTGTGATGCTGTACAGACAGAACCAGCATTAGTCTACTATCACGAAATACCGAACAATTCGGTGCCGACCAGACCCAGGATGTGGAAGAACGGAGCCTGTACCAGGATACTGTGATGCTGTACAGACAGAACCAGCATTAGTCTACTACCACGAAATACCGAGCAACGTGGTGCCGACCAGACCCAGGATGTGAAAGAACGGAGTCTGGGCCAGGATGCTGTGATGCTGTACAGACAGAACCAGCATTAGTCTACTACCACGAAATACCGTGCAACGTGGTGCCGACCAGACCCAAAATGTGAAAGAACGGAGTCTGGGCCAGGATGCTGTGATGCTGTACAGACAGAACCAGCATTAGTCTACCATCACGAAATACCGAGCAACGCGGTGCCGACCAGACCCAGGATGTGGAAGAACGGAGTCTGGGCCAGGATGATGTGATGCTGTACAGACGGAACTGGCATTAGTCTACTATCACGAAATACCGAGCAACACGGTGCCGACCAGACCCAGGATGTGGAAGAATGGAGTTTGGGCCAGGATGCTGTGATGCTGTACAGACAGAACCAGCATTAGTCTACTATCACGAAATACCGAGCAACGCGGTGCCGACCGGACCCAGGATGTGGAAGAACGGAGTCTGGGCCAGGATGCTGTGATGCTGTACAGACAGAACCAGCATTAGTCTACTACCACGAAATACCGAGCAACGCGGTGCCGACTATATTCGGAATGTGGAAGAACGGAGTCTGGGCCAGGATGCTGTGATGCTGTACAGACAGAACCAGCATTAGCCTACCACAGCGAAATACCGAGCAACGCGGTGCCGACTATACCCGGAATGTGGAAGAACGGAGTCTGGGCCAGGATGCTGTGATGCTGTACAGACAGAACCAGCATTAGTCTACTACCACGAAATACCGAGCAACGCGGTGCCGACTATACCCGGAATGTGGAAGAACGGAGTGTGGGCCAGGATGCTGTGATGCTGTACAGACAGAACCAGCATTGGTCTACTACCACGAAATACCGAGCAACGTGGTGCCGACTATACCCGGAATGTGGAAGAACGGAGTCTGGGCCAGGATGCTGTGATGCTGTACAGACAGAACCAGCATTAGTCTACTACCACGAAATACCGAGCAACGCGGTGCCGATTAGACCCAGGATGTGGAAGAACGGAGTCTGGGCCAGGATGCTGTGATGCTGTACAGACAGAACCAGCATTAGTCTACTACCACGAAATACCGAGCAACGCGGTGCCGACCAGACCCAGGATGTGGAAGAACGGAGTCTGGGCCAGAATGCTGTGATGCTGTACAGACAGAACTGGCATTAGTCTACTACCACGAAATACCGAGCAACGCGGTGCCGACCAGACCCATAATGTGGAAGAACGAAGCCTGGGCCAGGATGCTGTGATGCTGTACAGACAGAACTGGCATTAGTCTACTACCACGAAATACCGAGCAACACGGTGCCGACCAGACCCGGAATGTGGAAGAACGGAGCCTGGGCCAGGATGCTGTGATGCTGTACAGACAGAACCAGCATTAGTCTACTATCACGAAATACCGAACAATTCGGTGCCGACCAGACCCAGGATGTGAAAGAACGGAGTCTGGGCCAGGATGCTGTGATGCTGTACAGACAGAACCAGCATTACTCTACTAAAACGAAATAACGTGCAACGTGGTGCCGACCAGACCCAAAATGTGAAAGAACGGAGTCTGGGCCAGGATGCTGTGATGCTGTACAGACAGAACCAGCATTAGTCTACTACCACGAAATACCGAGCAACGTGGTGCCGACCAGACCCAGGATGTGAAAGAACGGAGTCTGGGCCAGGATGCTGTGATGCTGTACAGACAGAACCAGCATTAGTCTACCATCACGAAATACCGAGCTACGCGGTGCCGACCAGACCCAGGATGTGAAAGAACGGAGTCTGGGCCAGGATGCTGTGATGCTGTACAGACAGAACCAGCATTAGTCTACTATCACGAAATACCGAGCAACGCGGTGCCGACCGGACCCAGGATGTGGAAGAACGGAGTCTGGGCCAGGATGCTGTGATGCTGTACAGACAGAACCAGCATTAGTCTACTATCACGAAATACCGAGCAACGCGGTGCCGACCAGACCCAGGATGTGGAAGAACGGAGTCTGGGCCAGGATGCTGTGGTGCTTTACAGACAGAACCAGCATTAGTCTACTACCACGAAATACCGAGCAACGTGGTGCCGACCAGACCCAGGATGTGAAAGAACGGAGTCTGGGCCAGGATGCTGTGATGCTGTACAGACAGAACCAGCATTAGTCTACTACCACGAAATACCGTGCAACGTGGTGCCGACCACACCCAGGATGAGGAAGAACGGAGTCTGGGCCAGGATGATGTGATGCTGTACAGACAGAACCAGCATTAGTCTACTATCACGAAATACCGAGCAACGCGGTGCCGACCGGACCCAGGATGTGGAAGAACGGAGTCTGGGCCAGGATGCTGTGATGCTGTACAGACAGAACCAGCATTAGTCTACTATCACGAAATACCGAGCAACGCGGTGCCGACCAGACCCAGGATGTGGAAGAACGGAGTCTGGGCCAGGATGCTGTGGTGCTTTACAGACAGAACCAGCATTAGTCTACTACCACGAAATACTGAGTAACGCGGTGCCGACCAGACCCAGGATGTGGAAGAACGGAGCCTAGGCCAGGATGCTGTGATGCTGTACAGACGGAACTGGCATTAGTCTACTATCACGAAATACCGAGCAACACGGTGCCGACCAGACCCAGGATGTGGAAGAACGGAGCCTGGGCCAGGATGCTGTGATGCTGTACAGACAGAACCAGCATTAGTCTACTACCACGAAATACCGAGCAACGCGGTGCCGACCAGACCCAGGATGTGAAAGAACGGAGTCCTGGGCCAGGATGCTGTGATGCTGTACAGACAGAACTGGCATTAGTCTACTACCACGAAATACCGAGCAACGCGGTGCCGACCAGACCCAGGATGTGGAAGAACGAAGCCTGGGCCAGGATGCTGTGATGCTGTGGAAGAACGGAGCCTGGGCCAGGATGCTGTGATGCTGTACAGACAGAAACAGCATTAGTCTACTATCACGAAATACCGAACAATTCGGTGCCGACCAGACCCGGAATGTGGAAGAACGGAGCCTGGGCCAGGATGCTGTGATGCTGTACAGACATAACCAGCATTAGCCTACTACCATGAAATAGTGGTATTCGGGAAAGATAGTTCGAAAGTTAACAAATGTTTCTTACCTTTTTGTGGAATCCAAGTCTTTTCCCAGTGAAATAAGCATTATTGATAAGTGCGAAATGAGACAGAGGAACTGCTTTTGGTCGTCCAGTCGTTCCCTGGAAATTAACATTATTAGAAAAGATAATATTAAGCTCTGCCTCAATATTATTAACTAAGTGTACAAAGAATCTGAAATTTAATCCATACCCGTTGATTTAAGTTTGTCTGAATATCCGGAAAGAGCTATAACCCTCTTTAAATCTTCCCTCAATACTGTACATGATAAAACTGTTTATATATATAATTAATTAATATTCCTTAATGTAATTTTAATATATTCCAATACAAAATTGATATGCTTCCGTAAGAATAACATGGTAACTTTGGTGACGTGTGGGACGAAGCCCTATTGAGGAATATGAATAAGTGTCCTATTTATTCTTCCTGGTTCTAAGCTACCTCGCCACCAATTTTCATCCAAATCAGTCCAGTCGTTCTTAAGATATAGGTGGTGTAACTAACACGACTTTCTTTTATGATTACGTTTAACTTAATTCTCCATACAAGCGCCTATGTATTATAGTTACTTTAGACCTACAGAGGTGAACTGTATGACGACGGTGTCCTCAGGTCTCAGTTTCTCTTGCAATTGCAGCACCCTGTAGTGGTTTTCCGTGCGTTCCAACACGTCGCAGAATCTGTGGGCTCCCCTGAAACATTTACAATACATAAGGCATGAAGTTTATTTTTTATATAATACAGACTAATGTACTGACTCCAGCCCTAATGTTGATTACACAATGATTTTTTTTTTCTTGAAAATTAGTACTGCTATGATGAAGTTCATGCCAAATATAAACTTAATACAGTGATCCGTTATGGAAATAGAAATTATTTAGTGTAAAAACAAAATGGTGGCTAGTGGGTTAACGAAGCATTTAAGGACAAGAATTTAAGGGTTTGGCGACCATGAAAGTCCGCACTAAAACCTGTCCATCGGCAAAAATTGTCAAAACGTTAATAATGCCACAATGGAAGTCCGCACCAGTGTGGTTTTGCAGTGGCCTCAGGTAGTATCCCCTCCACAACGCAGTCTTCATTTCCTCCTAACTCTCTCACCACCCCCGTCAGCTCAGAGTGGGTTTCAGTTCCTCCGATGGTCTAGACATTAGCGTCATGGATTACCATAGACGCTTGGAGGGGCCGTGATTAGCTGCGTCGATGGTCAGTCAGGGGCTCTGTTCCTCATTTATAAATCACATGTGCGCACTCTTTCGTCAAGAGAGAGTAAAATACAGATAGCAATGTGTGACAGTAATTTGTTACTTACAAATAAATGCCCGAATTTTTTTATACAGTGTGTGTAGTTTTGTAAATGTTTGTGAGCGGTAGGTTAGATGACGTATTAAACTATAAAAAATATAGACCTAAGTCAAATACAGTTTTTGTCCTGCATCTGAAAACATATAAAGTAACACATAAGGAACACCATGGCCTACAACCTTCCACGAAGAATCAATTAAACTGGTAGTAAATTAATAGTAGAATATTATTAAATTCAACAAACCTAGATAACTAAATTCTGTTTTCAACAACATTTTAAGTAGACCTTACTAATTATGTATGAGATATGTTTGTATTTGAAATTCCCAAGATTCGAAACTATGACCTACAGTTTTTGGTCACTCTGTATTTTATACAAAAACTATTTTTAAATTCATTCTATTAGTCAGTTTAGTTTTAAATAGTTTTATATCAAGATTGTATGACAAACTGTTGATCAGTAATCGGTTTGAGACACCTTATGTGAGACAGCCGGTATACCTTAAATATTATATATTTTTTTCCAAACAAACTAATTCCTAAATTTCTAACAGTTATTACTTTAATTCTAAATCTTCCTTTAATAAAACGCTTAAATTCACCACTTATAAGAGTTTTTAAGTTATATAGGTTTTTTATGAAAGGACGATTAAGGGAGGAATAGTAATGGCGGGTTAAGAGCGGAGGGATGTTAAAAGTGGAGAGTACCGGGGTAGCAGGTGCGGACTTTCATGGTGTCATGGCGGCCGGTGTGGGACTGGTACGGACTTTCTTTATTTATAGCGGCTAAGAACTGGTGCTCAGTTTAGTGGACGCGATATGTTTATAGGAACTTTTAAGCTTATTTTAATGTGGGTAATAACCTCCTGAATTCCTAAACATTTTTCCAAATACCCTGTATAGATAAGTTTGGACCTTTGTTCGATTTGAAATCGAAATACCCTCCTATCCAACTTACGGTAGATTCTTCTCCGTCATCACGATTAGGTAGTTGAGCTCTGGCAGCTTCTCGCTGACCACCTCGGAGTTGACAGGAGATTCTGTCAGTTCTGGCACCACTTGGCACGCCATCTCGTAGTAGTGCTGTGTCTTGTACATCTCGTCGGTGACCAATGCCTTGGCTTGGACCTTGTGCAGACAAAACTCCATTTCGGGGGCAGTGTACATCGGGTTCATGGCTACCTGAATAACATATTGGATCAGCAAGGCATGAAGGAAATCGGTCTACTTTTATTTTTTCTCTAGTAATTTTGTTTGGCTTAGTAGATTTTCTCTCAGAATGTTTTATTAATGCTTTGTGTTTATATAAATTTCGATCCCTTAATTTTTTTTTAACTTCATATAAATCCAGTTAATGTTGAAGGTCCAGTGCCCATCCATACTTTACTTAAAAAACAATAGGTCTGTAATATTAATAGCTTTTTATACACTATATATTTAAAGAGATAGTGATCTCTCAGTATCAGTACTTTAACTTTTTTATTTTACCCATCTTGGATTGCATGTGTGTGTCTTAAGACTAAATGTTCAGACCAGAACTTGGACCCTACAAAAACGTTAAATGACTACATAGTCAATGCTACAGGTGTATAGAAACCCAAAATTGTTTTCGTTGACAAAAATTATTAGTAATCTATATGTGCACATCGAGCTTAAACCATCGTAGACTATGCAGTTAAAAAGATTCTATAGCAAAAAATACACCAATAAGTTGACCATTTCTATATCTACATAGCAGTAAACAGTATAACGATCCAAAAGAGATACGCACCATGATCAGTCCAGCTTTGGCTGCAGCGATGAGAGTGACGAACCACTCGTACGAGTTGGGGCACCAGACACCGATCCTGTCACCGGACACCAGTCCCAGGTCCAGCAGTCCAGCCGCCAGCTTCGTGGCCTGTAGCATACACATAGCTATTACTGACTATAACGAACCACTCGTAAGAGTTGGGGCACCAGACACCGATCCTGTCACCGGGCACCAGTCCCAGGTCCAGCTGTCCAGCCGCCAGCTTCGTGGCCTGTAGCACACACGAGCTATTACTGACTATAACGAACCACTCGTACGAGTTGGGGCACCAGACACCGATGCTGTCACCGGGCACCAGTCCCAGGTCCAGCTGTCCAGCCGCCAGCTTCGTGGCCTGTAGCACACACGAGCTATTACTGACTATGACGAACCACTCGTACGAGTTGGGGCACCAGACACCGATCCTGTCACCGGGCACCAGTCCCAGGTCCAGCTGTCCAGCCGCCAGCTTCGTGGCCTGTAGCACACACGAGCTATTACTGACTATAACGAACCACTCGTAAGAGTTGGGGCACCAGACACCGATCCTGTCACCGGGCACCAGTCCCAGGTCCAGCTGTCCAGCCGCCAGCTTCGTGGCCTGTAGCACACACGAGCTATTACTGACTATGACGAACCACTCGTAAGAGTTGGGGCACCAGACACCGATCCTGTCACCGGGCACCAGTCCCAGGTCCAGCTGTCCAGCCGCCAGCTTCGTGGCCTGTAGCACACACGAGCTATTACTGACTATAACGAACCACTCGTAAGAGTTGGGGCACCAGACACCGATCCTGTCACCGGGCACCAGTCCCAGGTCCAGCTGTCCAGCCGCCAGCTTCGTGGCCTGTAGCACACACGAGCTATTACTGACTATGACAAACCACTCGTAAGAGTTGGGGCACCAGACACCGATCCTGTCACCGGGCACCAGTCCCAGGTCCAGCTGTCCAGCCGCCAGCTTCGTGGCCTGTAGCACACACGAGCTATTACTGACTATGACGAACCACTCGTACGAGTTGGGGCACCAGACACCGATGCTGTCACCGGGCACCAGTCCCAGGTCCAGCAGTCCAGCCGCCAGCTTCGTGGCCTGTAGCATACACATAGCTATTACTGACTATAACGAACCACTCGTAAAAGTTGGGGCACCAGACACCGATCCTGTCACCGGGCACCAGTCCCAGGTCCAGCAGTCCAGCCGCCAGCTTGGTGGACTGTAGCATACACCGAGCTATTACTGACTATGACGAACCACTCGTAAGAGTTGGGGCACCAGACACCGATCCTGTCACCGGGCACCAGTCCCAGGTCCAGCTGTCCAGCCGCCAGCTTCGTGGCCTGTAGCACACACGAGCTATTACTGACTATGACGAACCACTCGTAAGAGTTGGGGCACCAGACATCCATCCTGTCACCGGGCACCAGTCCCAGGTCCAGCTGTCCAGCCGCCAGCTTCGTGGCCTGTAGCACACACGAGCTATTATTGACTATGACGAACCACTCGTACGAGTTGGGGCACCAGACACCGATGCTGTCACCGAGCACCAGTCACAGGTCCAGCAGTCCAGCCACCAGCTTCGTGGCCTGTAGCATACACCGAGCTATTACTGACTATAACGAACCACTCGTAAGAGTTGGGGCACCAGACACCGATCCTGTCACCGGGCACCAGTCCCAGGTCCAGCAGTCCAGCCGCCAGCTTGGTGGACTGTAGCATACACCGAGCTATTACTGACTACGACGAACACTCGTACGAGTTGGGGCACCAGACACCGATCCTGTCACCGGTTACCAGTCCCAGGTCCAGCAGTCCAGCCGCCAGCTTCGTGGCCTGTAGCACACACGAACTATTACTGACTATAACGAACCACTCGTAAGAGTTGGGGCACCAGACACCGATCCTGTCACCGGGCACCAGTCCCAGGTCCAGCAGTCCAGCCGCCAGCTTGGTGGACTGTAGCATACACCGAGCTATTACTGACTACGACGAACACTCGTACGATTTGGGGCACCAGACACCGATCCTGTCACCGGGCACCAGTCCCAGATCCAGCAGTCCAGCCGCCAGCTTCGTGGCCTGTAGCACACACGAGCTATTACTGACTACGACGAACACTCGTAAGAGTTGGGGCACCAGACACCGATCCTGTCACCGTTCACCAGTCCCAGGTCCAGCAGTCCAGCCGCTAACTGGGTGGCCTGTAGCATACACGAGCTATTACTGACTACTACGAACACTCCTACGAGTTGGGGCACCAGACACCGATCCTGTCACCGGGCACCAGTCTCATGTCCAGCAGTCCAGCCGCCAGCTTGGTGGACTGTAGCATACACCGAGCTATTACTGACTACGACGAACACTCGTACGAGTTGGGGCACCAGACACCGATCCTGTCACCGTTCACCAGTCCCAGGTCCAGCAGTCCAGCCGCCAGCTTCGTGGCCTGTAGCACACACGAGCTATTACTGACTATAACGAACCACTCGTAAGAGTTGGGGCACCAGACACCGATCCTGTCACCGGGCACCAGTCCCAGGTCCAGCAGTCCAGCCGCCAGCTTCGTGGCCTGTAGCACACACGAGCTATTACTGACTATAACAAACCACTCGTAAGAGTTGGGGCACCAGACACCGATCCTGTCACCGGGCACCAGTCCCAGGTCCAGCAGTCCAGCCGCCAGCTTCGTGGCCTGTAGCACACACGAGCTATAACGACTATAACGAACACTCGTACGAGTTGGGGCATCAGACACCGATTCTGTCACCGGGCACCAGTCCCAGGTCCAGCAGTCCAGCCGCCAGCTTCGTGGCCTGTAGCACACACGAGCTATTACTGACTATAACAAACCACTCGTAAGAGTTGGGGCACCAGACACCGATCCTGTCACCGGGCACCAGTCCCAGGTCCAGCGGTCCAGCCGCCAGCTTGGTGGACTGTAGCATACACCGAGCTATTACTGACTACGACGAACACTCGTACGAGTTGGGGCACCAGACACCGATCCTGTCACCGGGCACCAGTCCCAGGTCCAGCAGTCCAGCCGCCAGGTTGGTGGACTGTAGCATACACCGAGCTATTACTGACTACGACGAACACTCGTACGATTTGGGGCACCAGACACCGATCCTGTCACCGTTCACCAGTCCCAGGTCCAGCAGTCCAGCCGCCAGGTTGGTGGACTGTAGCATACACCGAGCTATTACTGACTATGACGAACCACTCGTAAGAGTTGGGGCACCAGACACCGATCCTGTCACCGGGCACCAGTCCCAGATCCAGCAGTCCAGCCGCCAGCTTCGTGGCCTGTAGCACACACGAGCTATTACTGACTACGACAAACATTCGTAAGAGTTGGGGCACCAGACACCGATCCTGTCACCGGGCACCAGTCCCAGGTCCAGCGGTCCAGCCGCCAGCTTGGTGGACTGTAGCACACACGAGCTATTACTGACTATAACGAACCACTCGTAAGAGTTGGGGCACCAGACACCGATCCTGTCACCGGGCACCAGTCCCAGGTCCAGCTGTCCAGCCGCCAGCTTCGTGGCCTGTAGCACACACGAGCTATTACTGACTATAACGAACCACTCGTAAGAGTTGGGGCACCAGACACCGGTCCTGTCACCGGGCACCAGTCCCAGGTCCAGCTGTCCAGCCGCCAGCTTCGTGGCCTGTAGCACACACGAGCTATTACTGACTATAACGAACCACTCGTAAGAGTTGGGGCACCAGACACCGATGCTGTCACCGGGCACCAGTCCCAGGTCCAGCTGTCCAGCCGCCAGCTTCGTGGCCTGTAGCACACACGAGCTATTACTGACTATGACGAACCACTCGTAAGAGTTGGGGCACCAGACACCGATCCTGTCACCGGGCACCAGTCCCAGGTCCAGCTGTCCAGCCGCCAGCTTCGTGGCCTGTAGCACACACGAGCTATTACTGACTATGACGAACCACTCGTAAGAGGTGGGGCACCAGACACCGATCCTGTCACCGGGCACCAGTCCCAGGTCCAGCTGTCCAGCCGCCAGCTTCGTGGCCTGTAGCACACACGAGCTATTATTGACTATGACGAACCACTCGTACGAGTTGGGGCACCAGACACCGATGCTGTCACCGAGCACCAGTCACAGGTCCAGCAGTCCAGCCGCCAGCTTGGTGGACTGTAGCATACACGAGCTATTACTGACTATAACGAACCACTCGTAAGAGTTGGGGCACCAGACACCGATCCTGTCACCGGGCACCAGTCCCAGGTCCAGCAGTCCAGCCGCCAGCTTGGTGGACTGTAGCATACACCGAGCTATTACTGACTACGACGAACACTCGTACGAGTTGGGGCACCAGACACCGATCCTGTCACCGGTTACCAGTCCCAGGTCCAGCAGTCCAGCCGCCAGCTTCGTGGCCTGTAGCACACACGAACTATTACTGACTATAACGAACCACTCGTAAGAGTTGGGGCACCAGACACCGATCCTGTCACCGGGCACCAGTCCCAGGTCCAGCAGTCCAGCCGCCAGCTTGGTGGACTGTAGCATACACCGAGCTATTACTGACTACGACGAACACTCGTACGATTTGGGGCACCAGACACCGATCCTGTCACCGGGCACCAGTCCCAGATCCAGCAGTCCAGCCGCCAGCTTCGTGGCCTGTAGCACACACGAATTATTACTGACTACGACGAACACTCGTAAGAGTTGGGGCACCAGACACCGATCCTGTCACCGTTCACCAGTCCCAGGTCCAGCAGTCCAGCCGCTAACTGGGTGGCCTGTAGCATACACGAGCTATTACTGACTACTACGAACACTCCTACGAGTTGGGGCACCAGACACCGATCCTGTCACCGGGCACCAGTCTCATGTCCAGCAGTCCAGCCGCCAGCTTGGTGGACTGTAGCATACACCGAGCTATTACTGACTACGACGAACACTCGTACGAGTTGGGGCACCAGACACCGATCCTGTCACCGTTCACCAGTCCCAGGTCCAGCAGTCCAGCCGCCAGCTTCGTGGCCTGTAGCACACACGAGCTATTACTGACTATAACGAACCACTCGTAAGAGTTGGGGCACCAGACACCGATCCTGTCACCGGGCACCAGTCCCAGGTCCAGCAGTCCAGCCGCCAGCTTCGTGGCCTGTAGCACACACGAGCTATTACTGACTATAACAAACCACTCGTAAGAGTTGGGGCACCAGACACCGATCCTGTCACCGGGCACCAGTCCCAGGTCCAGCAGTCCAGCCGCCAGCTTCGTGGCCTGTAGCACACACGAGCTATTACTGACTATAACAAACCACTCGTAAGAGTTGGGGCACCAGACACCGATCCTGTCACCGGGCACCAGTCCCAGGTCCAGCAGTCCAGCCGCCAGCTTCGTGGCCTGTAGCACACACGAGCTATTACTGACTATAACAAACCACTCGTAAGAGTTGGGGCACCAGACACCGATCCTGTCACCGGGCACCAGTCCCAGGTCCAGCAGTCCAGCCGCCAGCTTCGTGGCCTGTAGCACACACGAGCTATAACGACTATAACGAACACTCGTACGAGTTGGGGCATCAGACACCGATTCTGTCACCGGGCACCAGTCCCAGGTCCAGCAGTCCAGCCGCCAGCTTCGTGGCCTGTAGCACACACGAGCTATTACTGACTATAACAAACCACTCGTAAGAGTTGGGGCACCAGACACCGATCCTGTCACCGGGCACCAGTCCCAGGTCCAGCGGTCCAGCCGCCAGCTTGGTGGACTGTAGCATACACCGAGCTATTACTGACTACGACGAACACTCGTACGAGTTGGGGCACCAGACACCGATCCTGTCACCGGGCACCAGTCCCAGGTCCAGCAGTCCAGCCGCCAGGTTGGTGGACTGTAGCATACACCGAGCTATTACTGACTACGACGAACACTCGTACGATTTGGGGCACCAGACACCGATCCTGTCACCGTTCACCAGTCCCAGGTCCAGCAGTCCAGCCGCCAGGTTGGTGGACTGTAGCATACACCGAGCTATTACTGACTATGACGAACCACTCGTAAGAGTTGGGGCACCAGACACCGATCCTGTCACCGGGCACCAGTCCCAGATCCAGCAGTCCAGCCGCCAGCTTCGTGGCCTGTAGCACACACGAGCTATTACTGACTACGACAAACATTCGTAAGAGTTGGGGCACCAGACACCGATCCTGTCACCGGGCACCAGTCCCAGGTCCAGCGGTCCAGCCGCCAGCTTGGTGGACTGTAGCACACACGAGCTATTACTGACTATAACGAACCACTCGTAAGAGTTGGGGCACCAGACACCGATCCTGTCACCGGGCACCAGTCCCAGGTCCAGCTGTCCAGCCGCCAGCTTCGTGGCCTGTAGCACACACGAGCTATTACTGACTATAACGAACCACTCGTAAGAGTTGGGGCACCAGACACCGGTCCTGTCACCGGGCACCAGTCCCAGGTCCAGCTGTCCAGCCGCCAGCTTCGTGGCCTGTAGCACACACGAGCTATTACTGACTATAACGAACCACTCGTAAGAGTTGGGGCACCAGACACCGATGCTGTCACCGGGCACCAGTCCCAGGTCCAGCTGTCCAGCCGCCAGCTTCGTGGCCTGTAGCACACACGAGCTATTACTGACTATGACGAACCACTCGTAAGAGTTGGGGCACCAGACACCGATCCTGTCACCGGGCACCAGTCCCAGGTCCAGCTGTCCAGCCGCCAGCTTCGTGGCCTGTAGCACACACGAGCTATTACTGACTATGACGAACCACTCGTAAGAGGTGGGGCACCAGACACCGATCCTGTCACCGGGCACCAGTCCCAGGTCCAGCTGTCCAGCCGCCAGCTTCGTGGCCTGTAGCACACACGAGCTATTACTGACTATGACGAACCACTCGTAAGAGTTGGGGCACCAGACACCGATCCTGTCACCGGACACCAGTCCCAGGTCCAGCTGTCCAGCCGCCAGCTTGGTGGACTGTAGCATACACGAGCTATTACTGACTATAACGAACCACTCGTAAGAGTTGGGGCACCAGACACCGATCCTGTCACCGGGCACCAGTCCCAGGTCCAGCTGTCCAGCAACCAGCTTGGTGGACTGTAGCATACACCGAGCTATTACTGACTACGACGAACACTCGTACGAGTTGGGGCACCAGACACCGATCCTGTCACCGTTCACCAGTCCCAGGTACAGCAGTCCAGCCGCCAGCTTCGTGGCCTGTAGCACACACGAGCTATTACTGACTATAACGAACCACTCGTAAGAGTTGGGGCACCAGACACCGATCCTGTCACCGGGCACCAGTCCCAGGTCCAGCAGTCCAGCCGCCAGCTTCGTGGCCTGTAGCACACACGAGCTATTACTGACTATAACGAACACTCGTACGAGTTGGGGCATCAGACACCGATTCTGTCACCGGGCACCAGTCCCAGGTCCAGCAGTCCAGCCGCCAGCATCGTGGCCTGTAGCACACACGAGCTATTACTGACTATAACGAACACTCGTACGAGTTGGGGCACCAGACACCGATCCTGTCACCGTTCACCAGTCCCAGGTCCAGCAGTCCAGCCGCCAGCATCGTGGCCTGTAGCACACACGAGCTATTACTGACTATAACGAACACTCGTACGAGTTGGGGCATCAGACACCGATTCTGTCACCGGGCACCAGTCCCAGGTCCAGCAGTCCAGCCGCCAGCATCGTGGCCTGTAGCACACACGAGCTATTACTGACTATAACAAACCACTCGTAAGAGTTGGGGCATCAGACACCGATTCTGTCACCGGGCACCAGTCCCAGGTCCAGCAGTCCAGCCGCCAGCATCGTGGCCTGTAGCACACACGAGCTATTACTGACTATAACGAACACTCGTACGAGTTGGGGCACCAGACACCGATCCTGTCACCGTTCACCAGTCCCAGGTCCAGCAGTCCAGCCGCCAGCATCGTGGCCTGTAGCACACACGAGCTATTACTGACTATAACGAACACTCGTACGAGTTGGGGCATCAGACACCGATTCTGTCACCGGGCACCAGTCCCAGGTCCAGCAGTCCAGCCGCCAGCATCGTGGCCTGTAGCACACACGAGCTATTACTGACTATAACAAACCACTCGTACGAGTTGGGGCACCAGACACCGATCCTGTCACCGGGCACCAGTCCCAGGTCCAGCAGTCCAGCCGCCAGCTTCGTGGCCTGTAGCACACACGAGCTATTACTGACTACGACGAACACTCGTACGAGTTGGGGCACCAGACACCGATCCTGTCACCGTTCACCAGTCCCAGGTCCAGCAGTCCAGCCGCCAGCTTCGTGGCCTGTAGCACACACGAGCTATTACTGACTATAACGAACCACTCGTAAGAGTTGGGGCACCAGACACCGATCCTGTCACCGGGCACCAGTCCCAGGTCCAGCAGTCCAGCCGCCAGCTTCGTGGCCTGTAGCACACACGAGCTATTACTGACTATAACGAACACTCGTACGAGTTGGGGCATCAGACACCGATTCTGTCACCGGGCACCAGTCCCAGGTCCAGCAGTCCAGCCGCCAGCATCGTGGCCTGTAGCACACACGAGCTATTACTGACTATAACGAACACTCGTACGAGTTGGGGCACCAGACACCGATCCTGTCACCGGGCACCAGTCCCAGGTCCAGCAGTCCAGCCGCCAGCTTCGTGGCCTGTAGCACACACGAGCTATTACTGACTATAACGAACACTCGTACGAGTTGGGGCACCAGACACCGATCCTGTCACCTGGCACCAGTCCCAGGTCCAGCGGTCCAGCCGCCAGCTTGGTGGACTGTAGCATACACCGAGCTATTACTGACTACGACGAACACTCGTACGAGTTGGGGCACCAGACACCGATCCTGTCACCGTTCACCAGTCCCAGGTCCAGCAGTCCAGCCGCCAGCTTGGTGGACTGTAGCATACACCGAGCTATTACTGACTACGACGAACACTCGTACGAGTTGGGGCACCAGACACCGATCCTGTCACCGGGCACCAGTCCCAGGTCCAGCAGTCCAGCCGCCAGCTTGGTGAACTGTAGCATACACCGAGCTATTACTGACTACGACGAACACTCGTACGATTTGGGGCACCAGACACCGATCCTGTCACCGTTCACCAGTCCCAGGTCCAGCAGTCCAGCCGCCAGGTTGGTGGACTGTAGCATACACCGAGCTATTACTGACTATGACGAACCACTCGTAAGAGTTGGGGCACCAGACACCGATCCTGTCACCGGGCACCAGTCCCAGATCCAGCAGTCCAGCCGCCAGCTTCGTGGCCTGTAGCACACACGAGCTATTACTGACTACGACGAACATTCGTAAGAGTTGGGGCACCAGACACCGATCCTGTCACCGGGCACCAGTCCCAGGTCTAGCGGTCCAGCCGCCAGCTTGGTGGACTGTAGCATACACCGAGCTATTACTGACTACGACGAACACTCGTACGAGTTGGGGCACCAGACACCGATCCTGTCACCGTTCACCAGTCCCAGGTCCAGCAGTCCAGCCGCTAACTGGGTGGCCTGTAGCATACACGAGCTATTACTGACTACTACGAACACTCGTACGAGTTGGGGCACCAGACACCGATCCTGTCACCGGGCACCAGTCCCATGTCCAGCAGTCCAGCCGCCAGCTTGGTGGACTGTAGCATACACCGAGCTATTACTGACTACGACGAACACTCGTACGAGTTGGGGCACCAGACACCGATCCTGTCACCGTTCACCAGTCCCAGGTCCAGCAGTCCAGCCGCCAGCTTCGTGGCCTGTAGCACACACGAACTATTACTGACTATAACGAACCACTCGTAAGAGTTGGGGCACCAGACACCGATCCTGTCACCGGGCACCAGTCCCAGGTCCAGCTGTCCAGCCGCCAGCTTCGTGGCCTGTAGCACACACGAGCTATTACTGACTATAACGAACCACTCGTAAGAGTTGGGGCACCAGACACCGGTCCTGTCACCGGGCACCAGTCCCAGGTCCAGCTGTCCAGCCGCCAGCTTCGTGGCCTGTAGCACACACGAGCTATTACTGACTATAACGAACCACTCGTAAGAGTTTGGGCACCAGACACCGATGCTGTCACCGGGCACCAGTCCCAGGTCCAGCTGTCCAGCCGCCAGCTTTGTGGCCTGTAGCACACACGAGCTATTACTGACTATGACGAACCACTCGTAAGAGTTGGGGCACCAGACACCGATCCTGTCACCGGGCACCAGTCCCAGGTCCAGCTGTCCAGCCGCCAGCTTCGTGGCCTGTAGCACACACGAGCTATTACTGACTATGACGAACCACTCGTAAGAGTTGGGGCACCAGACACCGATCCTGTCACCGGGCACCAGTCCCAGGTCCAGCTGTCCAGCCGCCAGCTTCGTGGCCTGTAGCACACACGAGCTATTACTGACTATGACGAACCACTCGTAAGAGTTGGGGCACCAGACACCGATCCTGTCACCGGACACCAGTCCCAGGTCCAGCTGTCCAGCCGCCAGCTTGGTGGACTGTAGCATACACGAGCTATTACTGACTATAACGAACCACTCGTAAGAGTTGGGGCACCAGACACCGATCCTGTCACCGGGCACCAGTCCCAGGTCCAGCTGTCCAGCAACCAGCTTGGTGGACTGTAGCATACACCGAGCTATTACTGACTACGACGAACACTCGTACGAGTTGGGGCACCAGACACCGATCCTGTCACCGTTCACCAGTCCCAGGTCCAGCTGTCCAGCCGCTAACTGGGTGGCCTGTAGCATACACCGAGCTATTACTGACTATGACGAACAAGACAGCTTGTATTATCAAGCTTATCAAAGTCAAAATGTGTTGAATACATTTAAGTTTACTAGCTTTAAAACCATGCAACATTGCATGGTTTACGATGAGATTTTGAATAAACATCGATCTTTAAACATTATTGAAAGCTAAGGACATGTTTGAGAATCGATTATTTGGTTTTGGTCTCACTACTGAATAACGGTATATTGAAATACTGAAGAGGGAATAAAATTAGTACGGACAGATTTGATTAATTTATTTAGTAGCTATTCTGAGGCTTCATTCCTGAGCCCTCATACTTTTTGATGAATTTAAGATGAATTAGTGAAGTTTACGAAACTAATATTGGCCTATTTAGCCAACCTGATCTAACTCCACCTCACCAAAAACTCGAAGCACTCTGCACTCTCTTTGCCAAAATTACCATTTTCTGAAACTCTGTCCTAAAAACTTCTTCTACTTAAATAGCTGCACCTCGTGCAAACCAGTTATAAAAGGACTTATGGAAGTACTGACTCTCAAATTTCCTTATTTTCACGTCATAGATCTTAAATTTATAAGAGTTACCTATAACCACATGTAACCTATAGATTATTAATGGTTATCTGTGCTTATAACCCACAAGTACAGAATTTTTATAGATTACCTTATAAAGAAATTTTCTATGATTAAAAAATTGCATGTGATAACGATGCTAGTGTAAAAGTTCTTACCTGTTCGTCCACTTCTCTGAATGTGTTCCTGGTTTCCTCAAGAACGGATACGAACGCCTCGTTGTCCGGCCACCACTGGGCCGCCCGTGTTGACAGCTGCCCGATGGTGAGGTAGTGTAGAGGCTCACTGCCCGGGAGGTGGCAGTAAGACAGACCGGCTTCACTGGTGAACCTACAAATTAGGAATGTTTCAGAAATCTGTCGGGGACATTGACTTTGTCTTTGAAAGTTGAAGGAAATAAACTGATTATTCAAGTCTAATTTTCGTCTTCACTTATTATAAATTTTACAAACACTAAAAATTTATTTTCCCTTAAACTTTCATGTGAGTAGTGGGGAATGGGGGCTTTTGGAACAGTTCAAGGTCACCTGAGGGATGACGTCATCGATGACGTCATCGAGGTCAATGACCTCATCGATGACGTCATCGATTGCATCATCGATGACGTCATCACCAATGACGTCACATCCATGACGTCACACCCATGACGTCACAGAAATGATGTGCCGATGACGTCTTCACCCCTTACGTCACCAAGATGACGTCATTGATGTCACAAAAGGTCAAGGTCATGCTGAAACCTAAAATTTTTCGGCACTTTTGCTGTTTCTCGCACTACGCTCCGAGTTTTAGTCACAGTTACCATGACCTTGACGACTTGGAGCGAATTTGCGATGAGAAACAGCAAAAGTGCCGAGGAAATTTGAAGTTTGCAACGTGACTCTGCCTAAACCGTCATGTGACACCGCTCGGGTGACCTTGAACTGACCCAGAAGCCCCCATTCGACCATTACTGCAACCGCGATGCGTACCCTACGACAGACACCGAGCGACTGACTGTCCGGCCCCGCGCACTCTAGGTATATGGGAAGTGGTGGGGGAAATTGTGATGACCTCGGGAAACTTGAAAATGTCAAGCCGGGTAGCACCGTTTCGGTGCTACCTTAAAGTTACATGCTAAAGTGTGATGACCTTGAGTAAAAACATAGAAATACTACAAGTTGATACCGTCCCAGAGTTAAAGTGTGGTGACATTGAGTCAAAACACTGAAATACTATAAGTTAAAATCATCCCAGAGTTAAAGTGTGATGACCTTGAGTGAAAACACAGAAATAATACAAGTAGATCCCGTCCCAGAGTTAAAGTGTGGTGACCTTGAGTCAAAACACAGAAATACTACAAGTCGATCCCGCCCCAGAGTTAAAGTGTGACGACCTTGAGTTAAAAAACTGAAATGCTATAAGTCAAAATCATCCCAGAGTTAAAGTGTGATGACCTTGAGTCAAAACACAGAAATAGTACAAGTCGATATCGTCCCAGAGTTAAAGTGTATTGACCTAGATTCAAAACTTGTAAAAATACTTACATATAGAGAGTTAGAGAACAGCGAAACGCACCGCATGGAAGCTGGAGACATACTGGCGGAGCGGTGTTGTGCAGCCTAGGGACTCAGTTGTGGTGGGGGTATAGCCAACACTTAGAGTAGAAGTGTTGTGGGTGACCTTGACCCACTTACCCCCCCCCCTCCCCCCACCCCCTCCCCCACCCCCTCCCCCACCCCCTCCCCCACCCCCTCCCCCACCCCCTCCCCCACCCCCTCCCCCACCCCCTCCCCCCCCCCGAACTTTTTTTCGGAAAAATTTTTGACCTTGACCAAAAAGTTTTTTGCTCCGGACGAGAAGTGACCCCCCCTCCCCCCCACCTCCCCCCCCCACCCCCCCCACCCCCTCCCCCACCCCTGATATCCTGGGCGTGGCAGCCCCGGTGGGGATATAAGGGGGCCCGGCCAGAGCCGGCTCGCAGTCCGCTCCCGCGCGTTGAACGTGAACGATCGGGACGGACCGCCATAGGCATCACTAAATACTGAATGGCGCCTTCAGTGTTTAGCGAAGTCTACTCTAACTTTAAGACTTGTATTAGTTGTAAGATATTGCGCTCGCGTTTGGGTATTGCGAATTGTTTTATATAAGAGTGTTTCACTTGTACCCTATGTCTCCTGTGTGTCTTTTATCCTTTGTGTCTTGTTTGTCATATGTGTTTAATGTGTATGTGCTTGTTCCAGCATTGACTACGTTGAGCTCAATTGTGTGTTGTAAGTGTGTTATATTTTTCTAAAGTGTATACGCTTGTTTTAGCATTTCCCCCTTGAGCTTTTGCAATGCTCAAAGTAAATTGTAAAGACAGGGAACGGGAGTAGGCCCCCGTGTAAAGTTACTTTTGTATAATTGTTAGGCTCCTCTCATGCATGCTTCAATGCGGCTGAGAAATAGGAGTTGGTCCGTTTGTACGCCTATATGGGGGTAATGAGCCGATGGCCTCTGCACTCGGACCGAGGACGTAAGCCACTAGGGTGTCCTCAGTTAGTTTCCCTTCTGGAAACTCAAAATTATGTAAATGAAACTTTGTTAGCTATTTGTGTTTTTTTGTCCCCAAGGCCCCCGAACATTCGTGGTTCGCCATGGATGTACGGGGGCCGAAATTTTTTAATGTTCGTATGGCCTTGACCTAGTAAGAACTTATATAAATTTACTGCATTGCTGAACTTAAATATTAAAGATAGGGAACGGGAGTAGGCCCCGTGTAAAACCACTTTTTATAATTGTTAGGCTCCACTCATGCATGCTTCAATGCGGCTGAGAAATTGGAGTTGGTCCGTTTGTACGCTTATACGGGGGTAATGAGCCGATGGCCTCTGCACTCGGACCGGGGACATAAGCCACTAGGGCTGTCCTCAACCTCTTTCAAAATTATGTAAATGAGTTTTTGTTAGCTATTGGAAAAGTTATTTGTTAGCAATGCAGTAAATGCTTAAGTCTTGCGTGGTGAAGGTTATACGACATTGGATGTTGCCCAGTTGTCATAGTTGGGTCTCTTCGGAGGCTACAGCGATGCCAACCCAAGTGCCCCACACCCCCATAGGGGGGTGTGGGGCTTAATTTTTTTAAAGTTTTTTCGTGACCTTGACCTATATATAAAAGTTTTCAAATCTTTAACAGTCATGTTTTTTAACACAGTAAATATATTAAAGTACTTTGTAAACATTAATGGGTAGGCATTACTAACACAAGTTTGGAGTTGTCCATAGTTGTGTCTTTTCGGAGACTACAGCCGATAGTAACATAAAAATGCCATGGGGCTTAATTTTTTTAAAGTCCCCCCCCTCCCTTACCCCCTCCCCCACCCCCTCCCCCACCCCCTCCCCCTCCCCTTTAAATTTTTTTTGAAAAATTTTTGACCTTGACCAAAAAGTTTTTGCTTCGGACGAGAAGTGCGGCAATGGACTAGCATGCTGCTTAGTGGTTTATCCCCCGCTCAAAGGGTATCTTTACGCAACCTTGACCCACATAAATGCATAGTTTGTGGAAATATAAAAAGGCAAACCAATTGGATGGATACACCACTTCTATAACATGGCTCCATTGCAGTGCTCTATCCCCCGCTGAAAAATAATAATTTCAAATGACCTTGTTTCACATAAACTTGCTGAAACAGACATCTTTGAAAAAACTTGTACAAAGTAGTGGATTTAGATCAAACATCATTGGTTTATCAAGCCTGTTGAAGAATATATTGAAAATGGGTGTTTAAAAGCCAAATCTACTACATGATTGATAAACCGGATGTATATGACGTCACCTTACCCCACCCTTCAACCTCGGGTATAAAGGGACCCGGTTGAGCGCGCTGCTCATTATTGCGTGGACATTCACCGAGTGCACACTCAAAGCCAAACTGTAAAAAATGGCCCTTTGCGATATTTGTGGTGAGTTTTTCCAAGACGAAGATATCTTTGTTTTACATCGAGAATTGCATCATGAAGAGGACAGAAAAGAAGAGATTGTAGCAAGTGAAGAAGACTTGGATGCGATTGATCGGTTTTTGGAAAACCACCATAATCAGATGGACGAATTGGATAGCTATCTACAGTTACACCGAGAATTGCATCATGAAGAGGACAGAAAAGAAGAGATTGTAGTAAGTGAAGAAGACTTGGATGCGATTGATCGGTTTTTGGAAAAACCTCAGAAGCAGGACTGGGCTAGCTATTTACAGTTAATGCAAAGAAGAAGACCAAGTGTTATTCAATTTGCCGGAGCTGGACCATCTACAGCTGGAGGATTTATTCAAGCAGAGAAAATGGAAGAAGAAGATACGGAAGAAGAAGTGGAAGATGTAAGACAACTGCGTACCCAAGAAGAGGATATGGAAGATATAAGACAACTGCGCACTACAGCCTTGCCAGGACCAGTTGTAATTCATTTCAAAATTAATAACGTGCAATTAGAATTGGAAAATTTTATAAGTCAAGCTAAAAAGCTAGTTGTAAAAACATTGACGGAAGAATTGGCAAGATTGAACTTTATTAAATTTGGATTGGTGTTGGAGGCTATGTTTACTAATACCAATGGTGAAAATTCACCGAGAGCATTCATTGCTAAAAACCGAACCCTTAAAACCACATCTGATATCAACGAAATTTTAGAAGAATGTTTGGTTGAACTGCTAGTGAAACTTCAAGAACATGAAGGAAGAGGATCCGGCTGGACGCTATCATCAATTGAAGGTATGGATGTGAGGGTTCACAAGCATGGATATGGTATGAGAGGAAGCAGCTTTATCCCTCTACCAAAGGTGATCCGAGATACAAGATCATGTATCAATGTGAAAAATGAGGATAATGAATGTTTCCGGTATGCAATGTTAGCAAAATATGTGGAACCTATGGCCTGTAGACCTAGCATAGCATACGAAGCTGTTCAACACCGCTATAACTTCCAAGGTATGTCGTATCCTGTTAGTCTTAATGATGTTGCTAAGTTTGAAAGAAAAAAACCCAGGAGTTTCAGTTACTGTGTTTGGTTTAGACGAATCAAATAACGTTTACCCGTTACGAGTTACAAAGACTGAACGTCAAAACCATACAGATTTGTTGCTATTGACCAAAGGTGAAATATCACATTATGTTTACATCAAGAACTTTGAAACTTTGGTTGGACGACAAGTGACTAAAAAGAAAATTAGAGTAACAGTGTGTAAGAGATGCTTTTGTTTCACAAATAAAGACTTGAGACGTGGAGGATCAGAGTGGTTGTCAGAACACCAACGTCTTTGTAATGACAACTATGAAGTGAAGATTAGTCTGCCACCACCATCTAGAGCATTTGTTCAGTTCAATAAAACAGTTCACCAATACCGGATTCCACTAGTTATCTACGCTGACTTTGAATCCACGTTAGTGCCGCAGGAACTTTCGGATGGTGAAGTAACTAGAAGAACCAAATATCAATTGCATCAACCTAACAGTTTTTGCTTATTGGTGAAATCTACTTTACCTGAAGAACAATTGCAAGACTATGGCTTAACATCCACTCCGATACTCTACCGTGGGGAAGAAGCTGCTAAGTATTTTGTAGACCAGTTGTATGACATTGCTGAAAAAGTGGAACGCCTATACGGTAATGTTTTACCCATGAAACCTTTGAACCAAAATCAACAAGAAGAATACATTTCGGCAACAAGATGTTATCTATGCAAGAAGAGTTTTAGTGAAGAAAATCAAAAAGTAAGAGATCATGATCACCTCACAGGGTTATACAGAGGACCTGCTTGTAATTCATGCAATATAAATTACAAACTGCCAAACTTTATCCCTGTCGTGTTACACAATCTTAGCGGCTATGACTCCCACTTTATTATCCCAGAGTTAGGACGAGATGATGGAAAAATCGAAGTATTAGCTGAAACATTGGAGAAGTACATCAGTTTCTCAAAAACAGTAGGTAAAATTAAACTTCGCTTCGTAGACTCTTATAGATTTATGTCATCTAGTTTGAGCAAATTGTCTGAGAACCTAAGAAGAGAAGATCTAAAAGAAACCAGCAAAATTGTACCTGAAGGTAAATTGGACTTAGTATTACGAAAAGGAGTTTTCCCCTATGATTATATAACTTCCACAGAAAAGTTTGAAGAAACTAGTCTACCACCGATTGAAGCCTTCAATAGCAAATTAAATGAAAGTGAAATCTCCGTTGAAGACTACAATCATGCTTGTAATGTTTGGAACCAACTAAACATTCAAACTTTAGGGGACTATTCTGATTTTTATATAAAATTGGATGTAACTCTGCTGTGCGATGTGATGGAAGAATTTCGGAACACCTGTTTCTCAGCCTACGGATTGGATCCTTTACACTCGTATACATCCCCTGGATTAGCATGGCAAGCTATGCTCAAGTCAACTAACTGTCGATTGGAGCTTCTCACAGACATTGATATGGTCCTCATGATCGAATCAGGTGTACGAGGTGGTTTGACTCAAGCTGTGACCAGACATGTTAAGGCCAACAACAAGTATATCCCCAACTTCGACGAGCAACAACCATCACTCTACCTTGGATATTTTGATGCGAACAACCTCTATGGTTGGGCGATGTCAAATCCACTTCCCTACGCAGACTTCAAGTGGATTGACCCGACCACCATCGGTGACATATCACGGATTCCAAAAGATGGTCAAACAGGCTATATTTTGGACTGTGATTTTGAATATCCGGAGCACCTTCACGACCATCATTACGACCTGCCTCTCCTAGCCAAGACTGAAGTTTCACCGACAGGAAGGTGGCCCAAGCTGATGATGACCTTGGAGAATAAGAGTCGATATGTGGCACACTATTGGGTAGTTCAACAAGCACTTGAATTGGGTCTACGTATAGTGAAAATTCACAGAGCAATTGAATTCACCCAGTCTTGTTGGTTGAAACCATATATCGATTCCAACACGACAAGAAGAGCTGCAGCGACAACAGCATTTGAAAAGGACTTCTACAAATTAATGAACAACGCCATCTTTGGGAAGACCTTGGAGAACAAGAGAAAACACAAAATTGTAAAATTAGTAAGTGATCCTAGGAAATTGGAAAAATTAGTGCAAAAACCAAATTTCGGAACATCAATGATTATAAACGAAAATCTAGTTGCTGTCAGTATGAATAAAACAACAATAGTGATGGATCGTCCGTTATACATTGGAATGTCGATTTTGGATATAAGTAAAACTCTGATGTATGATTTCCATTACAACAAAATGGTTAAACACTACGGAAGAGACAACATTGGAGTTGCATACATGGATACCGACGCGTTTATCTACTGGATAAAGACTTTGGACATGTATGAAGATCTAAGGAGTTTCCCATACAAAGACGACTTTGACTTCTCTGACTATCCGAAGAACCATCCAAATTACAATGAAAAGAATAAAAAAGTAATCGGAAAATTTAAAGATGAAGCAAATGGAATACCTTTGGAGGAAATAGTTGCGCTGATGTCCAAATTATATTCCTTCAAGATGTATATAGAAAATGACATACCGACAGTGAAGAAAGCTAAAGGAGTCAAAACATCGTACTTGAAGAAACATGTGACATTTGACCATTACAAGACCTGCTTGTTTGAAGATTCTACAATGTCTGCAACGTTCAACACTATCAGAAGCTTTAAACATGAGGTCTACAGTGTCACTGAAGTTAAAAGAGCACTATCAGCTCAAGATGATAAAAGGCATATTATGCCGGATAAAATCCATACTCTTCCTTTCGGCCACTACTCTCTAAACCCTATCAACTAGTAACCTATTCTTCGTCCTTATACAACTTCGACCTTATTCCTTTCTCCTTCCGTAAAAAATGGGGAACACGGCAAGTCCAACGCCGTGTTCCCCATTTTTTTACACAAGTTTGGATGACCTTGACCTATATAAATCATGTGAATATTTAAGACAACATTCATTGTGATTATACATGTGATACATGAAACATTCAAACCTGCAATATGAAGAACTCGAAGCAAGAAATTGTCAACGAGCTTCATAAACCTGCAAGAAGAAAGTTTCCACGAAGAAATACAGTGATAAAAGGAATAAATGATTTATATCAAGCGGATTTAATCGAAATGATTCCTTATAGTAAACAAAATAGAGGATTTAAATACATATTGACTATTATTAATTGTTTTTCAAAAATGGCAGATGCTTTACCACTAAAAGATAAAAGTGGCAAAAGTGTTACAAAAGCAATGGCAACAGCTATACAAAGAGACAAACATACTATAAAACATTTACAAACTGATGATGGAAAAGAATATTTTAATAAGGAATTTGCAAATTTAATGAAAAAACACAACATTAACCATTACTCAACCAATTCAGAGGTAAAAGCATCAATAATTGAAAGATTTAACAGAACTTTAAAAGGTGCCATGTATAAGATGTTTTCTAACAGAGGATCACACGTATGGATTGATATGTTACCAAAACTTATAAGCGATTACAATAACAAGTTTCATAGAACTATCGGTATGAAACCAAGCCAAGTGACTAATAAAAATGAAAAACTTGTATTAAAACGTATAAAAATGAATACTAAACCAAAAATTGAAAAACTAAAGCCTAAAAGGTTTAATGTTGGTGATAAAGTGCGAATAAGCAAATACAAAGGTGTATTTAGTAAAAGATATCTTCCAAACTGGACAAATGAGGTATTTACCGTATTTAAGGTGCAACCTACAATACCAGAAACTTACATTTTAAAAGATAATAAAGGACAATTGCTGGAAGGAGGGTTTTATGGACATGAAATGTTAAAATCAAAAGTAGGTGATGTATATTTAGTTGAAAAGGTGTTGCAACGGAAAAAAGATAAGGTTAAAGTACGATGGTTAGGATTTAATAAGACGGAAGATTCATGGATACCTAAAAAGGATCTAATATAACGGTAGAGCATCATTTTGGGTTGAACCATTACAAAGGATGGAGATAATACCGCAAAAAGACAATTTTACTATTAATAATATAGATGAACTCACAGTGGATGGTTCTCAATTCAATACTGGGAAACACGGTGTTTTGTTACCAAACACGGTGCGTTGTTTGGTTACCGGTCCTTCCAATTGTGGAAAAACAAATGTAGTATTCAATTTGATTACAAACCCTAAAGGCTTACGTTTTAATAATTTATATGTATTTTCAAAGTCACTACAACAACCAAAATATCAGTTATTGGAACAAATACTCAATAATGTGCCTGAAGTTAAATATTTTAGATTTAACGCAAGCGAAAGTGTCATGCAACCGCAAGAGGCTAAACCATTCTCAGTATTCATATTTGACGATGTATCTTGTGAAAATCAAAATACAATAAGGAATTACTTCGCCATGGGTCGACATAACAACATAGATAGCATTTATATAGGTCAAACTTACAGCAAAATACCAAAACAGCTCATTAGAGACAATGCAAACATGTTAATTGTATTTAAACAGGATGAAACCAACCTAAAACACATATATTATGACCATGTAAGTGCGGATATGCCATTCGAACGATTTAAAGAGTTGTGTGGAAAGGCTTGGGCTGAAAAGTATGGGTTTTTAACAATTATAAAGGAACAACCACTAAAAATGGTCGATACAGGATAGGATTTGATAAATTTATACTAATACACTGATCATGATGTAAAACATTCATTGTTGTACAACACGTCTTGCTACAAACATGGTTAACCAAGAAAAGTTAATAAAGGAAATAAAATCACTTAGTGATTCTATTCGGGATAAAAACAGAGCATTAAAATTAGGTATTAGCGAAAGGGAGAAATTTCTTGAATCTACTTTTAAACCTATTACTGAACCCTTGAAACAATTAAACAAAAAATTTGCTAAACCCGTTTTGGAAGGAGATGCAATTGCACCTATTACAAAGTTTGAAAGAGAAAATATAAAATCAGAAGATTTTAGTGATGAAGACCTGGAATCCTCTACATATAGTGGTTTTACCGGTGAAGAACCTGAAAGAGAGCTAGAATCACCAGACTATAGTGGTATAAGAGAATTATATGAAGTAAAAGTTAAAAGAGGACATGAAGATGTATCAACTGCTAGTGAAGAGGAAAAAGAAGAAGAAGCAAGGGAAGGTCCGTCAAACATAAGCTTGTTGGGTGAAAACATTCATAACAAAGGACCTTTAGGAAGGAAATACATGATAAAAATGTTAGCTGGAATAAATCCTAATAAAAACTACCATAGTTATGGAGTAAGATTAACAGAAGAAGGTTTAATGGTTGGTAATAGCCCGGTAAACATTGATGAAGATGATAATATTATTGTTGGTAATCAAAGATATAAGGGCACAAGAGGATTATTTGAATTATTATTTGAAAAAAAGCCTTTAGAATTGTTAGTTAAAGAAGAAGATATGGAAGCATATAAACAGATTTTGGAACACACCAATGCATACAGGAGGAAGTATTTAGCTGACCAGCCAGTTTTTAGATCTAGGTCTTTAAAATATAGAGTATTTGTATCCAAGTTAATACCAACAACGAGAAGACAACCAATGCCGATAATGCCAAGAAAACCTGTAAAACGAAGGTTTGTGTCATCCACTTTGGATATAAGTGCTCCAGAACCAAGAAAAAGAAACAAATCTGTTACAGGTACAGGTTTAATGAAGAAACTATATAACACAAATGTGATTTATTACAATAATATCAATAAATTGGTGGATAGAATGAAACTAATACATGAAGCTAAAGAAGCGGGTCATACTGGATTGGAAAACGAATGGGTGGCTTTAGTGGATGAACTCCGAAACCGTGGGGTAATCTCATAAAAATGCGTTACTCCCTAGATTACTATTCAGTTGCACCATGAGTGTCGACAAGTTCGGACGTTACTCCTCGGATGGGTTATATTACGCAAATAATTTAAAAAGAGGTGCTGGTTTACCACAAACACCTGATGGAGATTATGATATAACTAATAAAAGGTTAAAAAACATAAAAGATCCCACAGATGAAAACGATGCAATAAATTTAAAAGTATTAAAAGAAAATATATCACCAACATTAAGACTACAGAAAAACACATATGACGCAGGTAATCATAGAATTGTCAATGTTGGTAAGCCAAATCAAAACGCTGATGCAATAAACAAAGGTTATTTATCATCAGAATTAAAAAATACGTTAAAATTCAATGGAAAAACGTATACTGCTGAAAATAAACGTATATCCAACGTAGATGATCCTAAAGATGCAAAAGACAGCGTAAATAGACGCTATTTACATTCATTAATACCTGAAAAGACAAAAGATGGTTTTTCTTTTATAAATTTGTTATTAACGATATAGGTTATGCAAAAAATGAAAATGATGCTGTAAATTTAAAATATATAAAAGATCATTGTATTACACGTGATGTAGGAGTTATTGATTGTCTAGGTAATTGTTTAGCGAATGTTAAAGATGGTTCGGCACCATCAGATGGTGCAACAGTGGGTCAAATGATGGAAACCTTAAAACAAGAAACAACCTCTTTTGTAAAACAAGATCAAGTAGTATCAAAGCAAGGGGATGAATTTGTTCAAGGTAATGAAAAATTTAATTTATTAACATACAAAAATAATGCTTGGGATTGCATGGGTAAAGGGTTATCAAATATGAGATTGGGTTATACTGCTCAAGATGCAGCTGCTTTATCACAAACCGTACATCTAGATCCAGATCATTCTTTTAGATTTTTTACATGTAAAAATAAAGTAATAAAAAACTTGCATAATGGAAGAGATCCAAATGATGCTGCAACTGTAGGACAAACATTACAATATGACAGTGCAAATAAAGAGTTTATTTATAATAAGCAAAGATTTAAATTAATGGATGTAAATGATTATCAAAATATATTAATTGCAGATCCAAATTCATTTAGCGGATTTAGAAAATTGTCTGGTGAACAATTTATTCATAAAAATCATGTGTTTCGAAATGAATCAGACGGAGCATTAGTTAGTGGAAATTTTAAATATTTTAAATGTCCCGGGAGCGATGAAAATGTAACTGATAAAGACTAAGAATTTGTATAAAAACTGATACGGGTTAGAAATCGAGACTAATATTATAAAAATGGGTTACACTCTAGAATGTTATTCAGTTGCACCATGAGTGTTGACAAGTTCAGACGATATTCCTCGGATGGATTATATTACTTTATTACTTTAAAAAGAGGTGCTGGCTTACCACAAACACCTGATGGAGATTATGATATTAGTAATAAACGGTTAAAAAACATTAATGATCCCACAGATGAAAATGATGCAATAAATTTAAAAGTATTAAAAAAAGAGATATTACCAACACTGAAACTAGACAAAAACACATATAACGCGGGTAATCATAGAATTTCCAACGGTGGTAAGCCAAATCAAAACGCTGATGCAATAAACAGAGGTTATTTATCATCGGACTTGAAAAATACGTTAAAATTCGATGGAAAAACGTATAATGCTGAAAATCGACGTATATCTAACGTAGCAGACCCTGTAGATGAAAAAGACAGCATAAATAGACGTTATTTACATTCTATAATACCTGAAAAGACAAAAGATGGGTTTTCTTTTTATAAATTTGTTATTAATGATATAGGTTATCCAAAAAATGAAGATGATGCTGTAAATTTAAAATACATCAAAGATCATTGTATTACCCGTGATGTTGGAGTTATTGATTGCCTTGGTAATTGTTTAGCGAATGTAAAAGATGGTTCTGCATCATCAGATGGTGCAACGGTGGGTCAAATGAAGGAAACTTTAAAACGAGAAACATCTGGTTTTGTGAAACAAAACCAAGTAGTAACACGACAAGGAGATGTATTTGCACAAGGAAATAAAAAGTTTACTTTACTTGAAGAAAACAATAATGTTTGGGATGGTAAAGGAAAATTATTGACAAATTTAGGTATTGGTGAAAAGCCTGGTAATGCTGTTACTTATGAACAAATAATACAATTAGAGCCAAATGGAAAAAAATGGTGGAATTGTGATAACAAACGATTAACAAATGTTGCAGACCCTGATCATGCTGATAACGCTGTAACTGTTAATTTTCTTGTTAAAGTAATAGGTAATTTATTATTTGATATGCATAATTATATTGCAGCTGGACAACATAAACCTATTGATGAAAAAATGAGAAATACATGGATTAAACAAGAAATTCTTTATAAATACTTTTTTAATCGTAACACACAAAAGTTTAGATCATCAGATTGGGGTACTTTTGATATTTAATTAAATAACATCATAAATTACATCACTTCTGTGCAACCTATCATAGAGGTAACACATAGGTTACGCTTTTCGAATATAAAAGACAATCATGACGTTTCATTACACCAGTCCATATCGAGACACTATACGGAAAGGAGGCGGTATCACGTCCACAGCGGTTTCTCTGTTGAGTAAAGCTTTAAATCGTATTCCAGTAGGATCTATCGTAAATAGAGCAATAGACGCTTTACCATACGAATTTCACATACCGGGAGGTTATCAGTATTGCGGACCAGGAACTAAATTGAAAAAACGACTGGAAAGAGGTGATCCAGGTATAAATAAGTTAGATCAGGCTTGTAAAGAACACGATATTGCATATTCCACGTTTACCGATTCAAAAAATAGGTCAATCGCTGATAAAAAGCTAGCAAATATAGCTTGGCAACGAGTAAAGTCTAGTGACGCTAGTATTGCAGAAAAAGCAGCAGCTTTAGCGGTAACAGCAGGTATGAAGGCTAAAACAGCGGTAGGAGGTGGTAAAAGGAGGGGTAAGAATAAAAAAGGATCAACCATGAGGAAACATGGTGGTAATATTAGACTAAAAAGACGTTCTCCGAGGAAAAATAACAAAAAACCGACAATATGGTCAATGGTAAAAAACGGGGCTGGTCTATACCTAAGACCGTATCGTGCATATTAAATAAAAGAAATCAATTGGTTATACCACATAAAGCGTTGACTAATGTTGAATTATTTAAATATATTTCCTGTTTAAAAATACCATTTTTCCGCGGAGTATTTATGAAAGACAGTTTACCAAAGAAAATATGGAAAAATGAGACTGGAATCGTGAATTTGGATAATACTGAAGGGCCCGGCACCCATTGGGTGTGTTATAAAAAACTAAATAGCAATGTATATTATTTTGATAGTTTTGGAAATTTGCCACCACCTAAAGAACTTGAACATTACTTTAAATCTGCTAAAAACATATATTACAACTATAAAAGAGAACAACCTGATAATACTTCAATATGCGGCCATTTATGTTTGGAATTCCTAGCTAAAAGTATCAGTCACTATTGAGATGTCTTCCTATACGGTATCATTAACAGGAAAATCGTCCACTTTACGAAGTATCCTTTTTCCAGCGTTACGCTTGCAAAAAGGAAGATTTTGGGAGGCAGCACTGTTAGATTTTACAACTTACAACTCTATTCCCAATGTTACGGAAGGTAAAAATAACTTATTGCATTATTATAAAGGAAAAGATGCCAGTGGTAAGTTTACAGACTTAGAAGAGTGCAGTTTACCCACAGGTTCTTATGAAATTGATCATATTAATGAATTTTTGCAAAATAAAATGGGAAAAGACAATATATCGCTAAAAGGTAATAATAATACAATGAAAGCTGAGCTTACTTCAAAATATTATATAGATTTCACTAAGCCAAACTCAATTGGTGATTTATTAGGATTTCCCAAAGATGGAGCAATTTTAGAACCAAATAAAACACATTCCGGTAAACAAACTGTAACAATATTAAAAGTCAATAGTATAGACATAACTTGTAACATTATACAAGGAGCTTACAGAGATGGAGCAAATACTCATATAATACATACTTTTTACCCCAGTGTACCACCTGGATTTAAAATTGTTGAAAAGCCGCAAAACCTGGTATATCTACCTTTGAACACCACTTTCATTTCAGACATCGTGTTGAACGTATTGGATCAAGACGGTAACTTGATAGATTTCCGAGAAGAGCCTATTACGGTTAGATTACATTTAAAATCAACACTTTAATACAAAATCATGGGTTTAACATTTAAAAGCGAACAACCTACGGGAATCCGCATTAGTAGCTCTTCAGCTGTGGAGGAGTTAACACGCGAGAACATTCGTTTCTTAGAGAGAATTGGATTAAAAGTAACCGATAATGGATATACTGGATATAGCTCAGGGTCCAACATTCGACGAAACCCTATGGGAAAAAGAATATCACACCCACAACCCTTACACTTCATCAAAATTAAACAATAACGATGAAATTCGTATTCCCATACAAAATCAAGACATTTACACACTACCATGTGAAAGTTACTTGTATATTGAAGGAAAAGTTACTAAAAAGGACGGTACTACTACTGGTACAACAGTTCCATTTATAAATAATCCCATGGCTTTCCTGTTTGATGAAATTAGATATGAAATATCAGGTGTAACAGTTGATTCTACTAAAAAAGTAGGTATTGCAACAACTTTAAAGGGATTAACATCTATATCACCTAATGAAACCAATTTAATACAACCTGCAGGATGGGTTTTACCTGCAAAAGACACAATCACTCCAGATACAAATGGAAATTTTGATTTTCATATTCCGTAACGTTTGTTGCTTGGTTTTGCTGAAGATTATAGGAAAATAATATTAAACGTTAAACAAGAATTAGTTTTGTTGAGATCTTCAAACGATAAAGATATTATTAAAGCTCCAGACGGTACAACAGATGCAACTTTAGAATGGAAATTAACATTAGACAAAATTGTATGGAGAGTTCCACATGTTAAATTAGCTGACGAGCATAGAATGCTACTATTAAGAAAGTTAAAGGCTGATCGTGATATTGTAATTCCTTTTAGAAGTTGGGAATTTCATGAACATCCCAGCTTGCCAACTACGGATCGACACACTTGGACAGTTAAAACATCTAATTATGTGGAACGAGCCAGGTATATTATATTTGGTTTACAAACAGGCAGAAGAGACACCATCACCAAACATGCAGGCCAATTTGATCATTGCAACTTGAAAAATATTAAAGTTTATTTAAATTCACAATTTTTTCCATACGATAATTTAAATGTGTCATTCGCTAATAAAAAATACAGCATATTGTACGATATGTATGCAAGATTCCAAAGTTCATATTATGGTAAAACGAATGCACCTTTACTATCACCAGAAAAATACTTAGATGGTTACCCTATAGTTGTAATCGATTGTTCTAAACAAAATGAATCGGTAAAATCATCAAGTGTAGATATAAAAATAGAAATGGAATTCAACGCGCCTATACCGGCTAATACAACTGCATACTGTTTAATTCTACATGATAAAATCGTAACATACACACCTTTAACTGGAATTGTTAAAAATGTATTGTAAAATACCGGTTTTCCTACATTCCAATGCATTCCGCGAGTATAAAAGCAGAGCGTTCAGCTCGCTCCTCATCAGTTTGTTGCCTGTTGTTGTATGGGTAGCATCTTATTCAATATGGCTTCTCCTAGTGGTACACAAGAAAATGTAGTAGATATTGAGAAGGAGATATCCGACTTTTTAGATCTTCAAGGTCAACCGGAGGGAGATGAACACAACGCTTGCGGACAACTCCACGCCAGTAATAATGTTGAGGAAAAAGGTAAAAGAAGAAAGAATGCACACAAGAGGAAAAGGGATATTGAAGATAATATTTCTCCTAACATATTAAGTGAGGTATTCTTGCGAATATTTTACCCAATCTCTTCCAGTTTGGACAAAAGTGTTTTAATTGGTGTTATGAAATCTACAGATTATTCCCCTACTGTAATTTTAACTCATGGACCCAAAATGATTTTGTTTACGGACACTGCTTGGGAATCGTTTATGAAACACTTGCATCTGCTAGAATGCTATTTAAGTAGTAACATGTTTGGAAGAAAGACAAGAGTAGGCCTTTTGGATTCAAATGTGGAAATCGATATTGTTAAACATCGTGGTGATCATCAGTTGCGGTTTAGAGACACAACAAGACATGATAACAAGATTCAACTTAATCGAGAAGAGTTTTTTATTCTAACTTGTGCAACTGAACCAATAACGAGATACTTGAGACAACTGGTGTTTTCAAGTTCAATTATTAAAGATTATCTGGAAGACACTTTGGACAAACAACCGGACGCACCTATATTGTACGGACCTGTAGATACTTCTATATTCAATAGGGTTCCTCATGAAGTACAAATGTGGAGACAATTGGAAAAGTACGCTCAACTACATAAGAAATCAGTAAAACGTGAAGAAGAGGAAGAAGAAGGAGGAGAAGAATCAAGTGTTAGTGATGAAAATGAAAACAAGGAAAATGTAAAGATGGAAACCTAAATGACAATTAACTACACAGCAATGGTTAATTTTTAAAACAATATCAAACACTTTGTGGGGTTAGGCCTACCGGGGACGGTGCCCACGTTAAATATACACCAACGCGCCAACAACTGTACGGCCGGGTATAAAAGTCGTACCTACCGTGGTGTGGAAATCAGTTGACCTTTGGACTTCGTCATGAGCAGACGAGTGATCTTCGCAATGGACAAGGACAAGGAAGAAGAACAAGTAAAGTCCAAACCTGGTATAATTGAGTTCCAAGCGTTTCGGGGTAATGATGATAGATTTATCATAAAAGAACTTGTGTTTTTCGACATCAATACAAGTGTTCCTTATTCGTTTTTATTTAAACCACCATGTTCTTATTCATCTTTAACTAGTAAAGCCGCTACTACCAACAGATGGATTTCAAAACACTTCCATCATATCGATTGGTATGATGGTTTTACAAGTTACACGGACTTGTATCACATTATGCATCACTTTTCAGACAAGTTTACCAATATTTACACAAAGGGGCTGGAAAAGAAAAGATGGATCGAAGGATTTACTCATGTTCCTGTTAATGATGTGGATTTGGATAAAAACTACAAGTATACAATGGAAAATGTTTGTATTTGTACTAAAAGTCCAGAACATGAAAAAGATAGACATTGCGCTTTAAAAAACGCCTATAAACTCGCATCTTACCTTCAAAGTGGGGAAATGGGGAGTGGTGGGGGTAACGGGGGTTATATAAGTGAAGAGCAGACCGGGACCTGGCATGAGTATTACTCGAGATTCCGAGACGACAACATCTCCCAGCAAGAAGACGAAGAAGACGATCTATAACTTGACCATGGCATCTCACCAGCTCCTGCAAACTTTGGTTGAGCAGTTCAATGCTCACTCCAAATCTACCATACTACCCGTCAAGAAGTGTTCCGAACTTAAAGACGAGAAGCACTACATTATCCACGCCATGAAGAAGATGGAGACTACAGTTGGAGAGGCCATCTGCTGCAGTCTTAGCGAGGCACCGTTCACTCCAGGGGATGAGCCCAAGTTCCAAGTCTACCTGCCGAAACGATTCGTCCATCTCCTCCAGAACGAGGATCTGCGCTCCATCCAACCCGGCTGTCTCTACCTGGTTTCCCACGGTTGTACGGGTAGCAATTCCACCGAGTTGACCATCCACATCGCCGACAAGCAGCAGTGTTAGATTTAAGTTTTACTGTTGTACATATGTTATTGTAATGTTTTATAAATAAATAAACCATAAAAGAAAAAAAATACAAAAGGCAAAAAAAAAAAAATGCAACATATCAATATGTGAAGTTTGTCACATATTGATATGTTGCATTTTTTTAAACTTCGCGGGTGACCTTGACCTTTGACCTTTACTTTCACAGTTACCCCCACCACCAAGCTAAAGGTCAAACCTGCTTCGACGCAAACACCCCCACCACTTTTTCATAGTATCCCCAAGCGCTGTGCCTTAGCTTCATTTCAACTCCGACGGTCAACCGTACAACATCAAGATGTCTCTCAATGTAAGTTGTGCTAGTTACGAGGAGGTAACCATTAAGACTCAGCAGGAGTTGAACGACTTGTACAAGGAGTTGCAGCTGATGGTGGCGCGAGGCTACCGTATAAATGTGCAAGTCTACGCTTGCAATATACGCAATCTCCGACACCCAAAAGAAGAGTCTGAACATTACTCTTCTCCAGCGGTTTCATCACCGGCGTCCATGAAGACTGAAGCAAGCCAGACTTTGGATTATTTCAGCTGACTAGTAGTTGTCTTCCTTCTTCTTATTATTGTAGAATATGTTTATTTCTTTATTATATTAAAGATGTAAAAGAGAAAAAACACCTATCTTGTTACTGACATATATGCTCAGTAAGAAGATAGGATTTTTTAAAACACAATTTGAATGACCTTGAAACTTCCCCCACCACTTGACTGTCAATATACATGACACATCACAATTCCGGGAAAATAACGTCCTGCTCCCCCACTCCGTCCGGCTGTCTCACAGTCGAGTTTTGGCCAGATAGCGCTATGGAGTCCAAGAAGGAGGTTGTCAACAAAACCGATGATCAACAATTGTGGGACTCCTCTATTACAGAAGAAGAATTACATTCAGCCGTCGAAGCTGTTGAGGAAAAGGAAAAAAACCTCAGGCGGCTCTGGTTGGCTCAGATGGATATTTGCGGATCTGTGCCGCGTGATGATTTTGAACTTCAATGTCAGATGGCGATTACCCAGCAACTAGAAGAAGCCGAAAAGGAGCTAAGGAGTGGAGGTACTATCCAGGCGGAGGTGAAAACTGAGAAACATGAAGAATATAACGAATATGATGATTAAACGTACTGTTGATCCCAATTCTTTTAGTTTTAAGTGGTTATGTTATAAATAAATAGAAAAAGTTTCCTTTTTTTAAAACTCCATTTGGATGACCTTGAAATTTCCCCCACCACTCTGTTATACCAGCATTGCTCGCTGCAACAAGCATCATTCCTCCTCCAACAACCATGGCGGACACACCTGCTTGCGATGACATGTCTTCCACCGAAGATGTACCCACTACAAGTTGGAAATTGACAATCGACGACGTGCATTATTTAGAAACCATCTGCGATTGGATGAAGTCTATTCTCCTCGACAACCCGGGAATAAAGCTCAAGGTCACTTTAGATTATGATTGGTCTGAAGTTATAATGCAGCAAGACGATCAAGAATCAGATCACAGTGGAGGTCAACAATCACCGGAGTATTTGTCACATTTACCGTTGTCAACCATATATCCTACAAATGAGGTGGAAAGGGAAGAAGAGGAGCATGGGGTTTAGAGTTTCTTATTTTTTAAAACCCAATTTGGATGACCTTGAGATTTCCCCCACCACTTTCCATATACCTAGAGTGCGCAGAGCCAGACAGTCAGTCGCTTGGTGTCCGTCGTAGGGTGCACATCGCTGTTGCTACTCCAATTCCTGACAATTTGGGGTAGTTCAAGGTCGCCACACTTCTACTCTGGAACGACATCAACTTGTAGTATTTCTGTGTTTGGACTCAAGGTCATCACACTTTAACTCTGGGATGGTTTCAACTTATGGTATTTCAGTGTTTTGACTCAAGGTCACCACACTTTAACTCTGGGACGGGATCGACTTGTAGTATTTCTGTGTTTTTGACTCAATGTCACCACACTTTAACTCTGGGACGGGATCGACTTGTAGTATTTCTGTGTTTTCACTCAAGGTCATCACACTTTAACATGTAACTTTAAGGTAGCACCAAAACGGTGCTACCCGGCTTGACATTTTCAAGTTTCCCACGGTCATCACAGTTCCCCCACCACTTCCCATATACCTAGAGTGCGCGGGGCCGGACAGTCAGTCGCTCGGTGTCTGTTGTAGGGTACGCATCGCGGTTGCAGTAATGGTCGAATGGGGGCTTCTGGGTCAGTTCAAGGTCACCCGAGCGGTGTCACATGACGGTTTAGGCAGAGTCACGTTGCAAACTTCAAGTTTCCTCAGCACTTTTGCTGTTTCTCATCGCAAATTCGCTCCAAGTCGTCAAGGTCATGGTAGCTGTGACTGAAACTCGGAGCGTAGTGCGAGAAACAGTAAAAGTGCCTAAAAAATTTTAGGTTTCAGCGTGACCTTGACCTTTGTGACATCGATGACGTCATCTTGGTGACGTAAGGGGTGATAACGTCATCAGCATGTCATTTCTGTGACGTCATGGGTGTGACGTCATAGAAATGACGTCATTGGTGATGACGTCATCGATGATGCAATCGATGACGTCATCAATGAGGTCATTGACCTCGATGACGTCATCGATGACGTCATCCCTCAGGTGACCTTGAACTGTTCCAAAAGCCCCCATTCCCCACTACTCATGTGTCATTTATTTAAATTAACCGAAACACTTTTTTGGAATTTTTTGACACATTTTATTTGTTTAAAACTAGACGTTTCACCTGCACTTTGGCCGGTTTCATCAGTAGTATTAGGTTAACAAAATGTAAACAATTAATTTTGAAATTACATCCAATAGTTGACATGTGATATAAAAATAAGGATAATGATATAAAAATAAGTTATAAGGAAATAGAGGTTGCAAATCAGTATAAATCGTTATAAAGCCTGAAATATGTATATTCAAAAAATTTTAGTATTCAACCATATTTTTATATATAATTTTACAACTTATTTATTTTATTTTGTTTTTTATACACCTGATTTTATTCGAATTTTTATATCACATGTCAACTATTGGATGTAATTTCAAAATTAATTGTTTACATTTTGTTAACCTAATACTACTGATGAAACCGGCCAAAGTGCAGGTGAAACGTCTAGTTTTAAACAAATAAAATGTGTCAAAAAATTCCAAAAAAGTGTTTCAATTAACTAAAAATTTAGTGCATGCTCAACCTGTTCAGGGTCTGAACTATAGGTTTCATTCTCTCAGATTGTCAACTGACGAAGAAATGTACACAAATGATTTTTAGTAATTGTGTTCAGTACTAAATCCACTTTAAGTTTTAAGTAGGGCCTTTTACATTTAGGAACATCTCATAATTTTTGAGTCCTAATTAGATTCGGCTCACAAAAATACAGATGATAAACTTAATTATAAAAATATAGCTTTTATTATTTTTTATGTCGTTCCGTGTGGGAAACAGTGTACATAAAACTTAAGTTTGATTTCAAAGGTAATATATACCCGGATGAATATATAAAACGTTAAAATACATTATTTAGTACTCTCTTGTGGTGTATTTTAATTTGTAAATAAAATAAGTAGTTTTTTCAAAGCGACACTGGTTTCATATTAGTTTATACTATTCACTGTGACATTCACTAAAATTACTACCTGATTGAACTTGTAAGATATTACGCAAAAAGATAATATTTTCATATGTTTAGAATTTTGTTAATCATTAGGATTTCGACTTCCATGATCATTAATTTAAAATTAATTTTATTTTATTGCATCATCCAGTAACGCTATGGAGTGGTTTGAAGTCAGGGTCTCTAACCTCTACCCACGGCACATGTTCACTGTCAGTGTGCTATCTTGGGTTGTGGAATCTTATGATGCCATACTTCCTGATTTAGGGGCGAAAGACATGCACAAGTTGGAAATACTGTTTAGCTTTTAGGACGCTGTAGGATTTTCTGTTGCCAAATAACATTTTCCATGATTACAATATTTATTGGGTAGGGCATTCGTGGACTTAGTTTGCAAATCTATATTATTATAGAGACTGTCTATAATTTACTGTTCATTATAAATTATAGTCGTTTAATATTTAATATTTTGAAAGAGACATGTATTTGAATATTTTCATGGTTCAAAACATTAATCAGAAAAGTACGGTTTAAATGGCATGGTTGTCTATTTTGACAGATAGCTGGTAACTTCATTAAGTGTGTTCACTCCCCTTAGTTGTTCGACATTGATAATAAAACGAAATTCAATACTAACGTAATACTTTATAACTATTTCTACATAAATTGCTATTTTAAATGGATACCATTCCAGAAAAAAAAACATAGCAGTAAACAAATAGATAAAAAAAGACATAACTGAACTTCATGACAGTTTTATGTGACCTTAAAATTTAAGATTAAGATAAAATTAACCAGGAACAAAACAAAAATATTAAATGTTGTAAATACGTAGAAATCGCTAGTGATCTGTCCTACATTAGAGGTGTTAAGATGTCAGTGTTGACCAGGACATTAAAGCGGCAAGAAAGTGAACGCACCCTCCCTCCTCCCCCCAAGCACAAGTCGCAGGGCGCGCGCCATTGGGGGAAATCTGTATTTGGTCGAAGCATGCAAATTCCCTCCCCTCGCCCCCACCCCCGGAGCGGCTCCTACTGGCAAGTAGAGCAGAACAGCAGTGCCTCAACTGACCCCTTAACCCTCCTTGCCTCAGTACCGGTGCCTTTACCTACCCCCGGTGAACTACGACACTGGGATATCGCCGGTCAACAACGTGGGCGCGACTGTATCCTCACTTACCAAACGAAGGAGTTCTAAATCTCTACAAAAGTTAGACTTTAAGTTTTAATCGAAGCGATGCGTGGTTGGAGAGTCGTGTTGTTGCTGAGTCTGCAGCTGATCCTGCTCAGATAAGCGCGTTCGCGCGGACACGGCGAAAATGTGCGTTTGCGGAACCCTCTGGACAAGTGCGCGTTGACTTCCGCAATGAGGGACGACGGCGTGAGGTAGGCGGAATGAACAATGTTGCCTAGCGCCGGCAAAAAAGGCGTCGGGAAGGGAAACGATGATAAAACCTCCCAGGGAAGCGGCGGCTCCAACGACGACAAGAAAGGTACGTCAAGTGTCCAGTTGTTTGGTTGTGATGGGCAAATTCTGAACGGTTGTAACAGGTTAATGGATTTTAAGAAGGCTTTAGCAGTATGTGAAATACGTTTTTTTATATACAAAACTAGTGCACGTGCTGCTCGACCTCGAGCAATTTACACTGATATCAATACAAAAGTTGCATTTAGTTCTAAATCAGTGAAATCCGACCAACCCAATATTGTGAGTTTCAATGATCACCAAAAACTACAGCTGATGTACGTTAACAAATGTTAAAAATGTTCAAACCAATCTCAATGTTATTCCATGGGAAAATTTCAAATTTAATTTGTTGATAGCGCCCTTATTTTAAGTCCGATTCTCATCAAATTTTGGTGTAAACAACTTCAGACCAAGCCCTATCCAACGACGCAAAAAACTTGAAAATTCGGTTTAATTGTAGGAGTAGTTCTCTACACGAAAAACCCCTTAGCGTATTAAATAAGTATAGATTTTATTGAAACTTAACATTGTAAATCTCGATTATGTTTCATCTAAATGACCTCTTAAGTGAAGGTGACAGAATGTGGATTGTTGTATATAAGTGGTTGGTAGTGATAAATGATGAAATGAAAATGACGCACATTGTTTTATTTAATGAATGCTAAGCGCCCTAGATTTCAAAAAGTTGTGTGCTTCAAATTCACATAAGTAATTTTTAGAGACCAAACTATTACATAAAACTATTTATTCCTAATCATACAAAGATTTAAATGATTTTACTTTCATTGGAAATTTAACATTCGGAATTCTCAAGATCTTAATAGCCTAGAACATCTTTAGATTAAGATTTTACACAAAAGTAGGCCTACGGTGCTGTTTGTTGTAATTTTGTTGTTTGAGACTTTTTAAATTGTATAAACATGTAATTGTATAATCATGCGTTAATGATCAATCTTGCCACTTGATATCGCATTTCGTTTGTATAAAAATTGAACTAAAAGTTCCCTATCACTCCATATAGTTTTAATAACAAAGTTTAAAGGAGCTATAATAAACCACTTATTTTTCCTCATGCGTTATTTTTGTATATTCATTGTACCGTATGTACTGTGTGCATGTGAAAACAACAGAACAAAATTGACTTGAAATTTTGGTATTGTAGTTGATTGGACAAGTGGATTCCCTTCTTCAAATCCTTTCTAGAGCTCTGCTTCAGTGGTCTTGCGAGTTCCATCCTATACGAGGAGTGTCTGTGACTATGATTTACCACGATCTCTAAATCTATCGAATAAATTTTGCTTAAACTTTGCATTTATTGTTTTTGCCCAAAAATAACTTTAGAAACAGTATCAACCCCAGAAAAATTGAATATTGTCAAAAATTAAGTTTTTAAATTATAACTTTTAACATTTTTCTTATTAGTTGATGTCCATTGAAATAAAATTACTTTAAACAATTTTGCTATGTTTATTCAATCTAAGCTAGATACAACTAACTCTTTTAACATAAACCAAAATAATAATATATAAATAACAAAAATGTTAATTTGACGTATGTTACGCATCTCCCTCTTCAGTTTGGGCTTCTACACAAGTTTGCGTATTCCTTCTAATAAATATCTTAGATTAATAAATACTAGAGATCGCCTCCTGATCGAAATTCGATCAAAATTTCAGTTGATCTGGACCTGCCTGGACCCAAGAAGCTTACAAACATTTTAGAACTAAAACATCTGTTCTTCCTAGTTTTCTAGCAGTTGTTTTTAAAACAGCTGTCTAATGATTCATTCAATTCTCCTTTCTCCATAAGATTAACATTGGAACTTTGATAGCCTCTGGGGCGTGGCACTGTCCGATTAATTCACGATTCCGATAATTCACTGAGTCCGATGTGAATTAGAATGTGATTCTGCTCATCTATAGGACTATACCTTTCTAATGGTATGAGCAGATTTATCCTACGATGTACACGAGCTGAGAAAAAAGGAGGAAATGAAACATGCTTGCGTATTAATATATAGATGGGGTTTCGCCTTTACATATCCTTATTTTTAATGGCCAATAAGTATGATCTTTACTGTGCTAGTTTTTCTACAACTCTTTTAACATAAACAAAAACAAAAATAAATAAATAACATTGGTACACAGTTGCCATTTTGGTAATGGCAACCACAAAAAACGTAAACAAAAATAAAAAGAACTACTTTTAAACAAGGCATCTTATTTTAGATTCCTTGCTTTTAAGCATTCTTTTTAGACAGCTGATAAATAGGATAAGGTATAATTGGATGTTTGTGCTTGTATAAACTTAATATCCTGATTACCATGATACGATAATAAAAGTAAATTAAAACCAACGAGCAAGGTTTGGTGAACCCGGTTCTGATTTCATAATTTATTAGCCTGTTTTAATAAGTTACAGATGTCATAGCAATTTTAAGAGCTCTAAACGAAAGCTAAACTTGAAATTTTAGTTACAAAACAATAAACTTTTAAGAGACTTTAACCAGCACGATAGAGATTTAAAGTTTACTGTTTTAATTATCAAACAGATAACTTTCTTGATTTGCAACTTTTGTAAATGAAAAAATTACAACTTTTCAAGAAAAATAATTTGATATTTTTTCATTTTTTGAACACAAACAATGATGCAAGGGAAACTGAGGATCTGTCAAAGATGCAACAAGAAACCATTTAATTAAAAATTATTTTTTTTATACAGAATGGTAGTTCCTAACATTGGTAATCCTTTGATCAGGACACTTAGTTTAGTAATTAAATTTGGATGTATGCCAATCTGATCATGTAGGATGCATAAGATCTTAGCAAAATAAATCTCGCATATGGATTTATATTTTCAAATAACATTATCTTGTTTGTTGTGGTTGTTTAATAGTGTAGCTGTAGCTTGTTTGTTGGAAAGATCTTATACAGAGGTGCTGAAAAGTCTGGGAAAGAGTTGATATTTTCATAACCAAGCTAAAATAAAAAAATTATCAAGGGTTAAAAATCTATTTTTTATATTATTACTGAGCATCCAAGACTATGGTTCCGTCCATGACGAGTCAGTAGATAATCTTAAATGTAGGCCTAGGCCTAACTATAAATGTGCATGAAATTAAAGATCTCGCGTAGTAAAAAACGGTGCCTAAAACCCGGCCTCAAATGGATGACTGAGCTTTAAACGATTGACAATCAAAATTCTCCTTGAAATCATAATGTTGAAAATTTAAAGATCAATAGCTTCGGACCTATTGAGGTCAGGTTTAGGGTGTATTCTTTTTTCTAAATAAAGACCTTCAAAATTACGTACAATATGCCATTGGCCAATATACTTTTCTTCAACACTCTCTAGGGGATGACACTGAACAAATTGTTGAAGGAAAAATTCTGGACTATGTCATATTGCACACCATTTTTGTCTTTACTTTCTTAATAATATGCCACAAGCCCGACCTAAAATTTTAAAGTGTGTCCTCATTTATTAAATTTTTTATTTTGATCAATATGGTTTCAATAATTTTGATTGCCTGTCATTTATGGCTCGGTCATCCACTTGAGGTCGAGTTTGCGGCATCGTACTCTAACAAGTGAGACCTTTAATTTGATGTAAGAACGTTTAATATTTTCCACTGGTTTCTCATTATCAGACCATTTAGACTTGGATACTCAATGATAACATAAAAAATTTATATGTTTTAGAACGAAATTGAATTCTAGCTATTTTTAAACTTCTAGCTAAATTATTAAAGAAAATATTAAGCCGCTTCCAGACCTTTCAGCACCTCTGTTGTGTAAGGGTAATTTTGTTGCCCCCTGAATTAGTTTGCACAGAGTTACATAGACATACAACATTAGTAAAAATACAAGAGTAAATACAGAGTTACATACAACATTAGCTTTCACACACGGTATGAACTATGCTAATGCATTTGTAGTACCTTTATTCATGTTGAGTTTTTCAAAAATAGAACGTTAAAATAGCCTAGTAAATTTGGGAGAGTAAAATGTTTAAACAGATTTAAGCAATATTTTAAGTAAGTTACTCTAATTATACAGGGTGTCCAGCTTCAACCTTTACAAACTTTTTACTTCAAGATGAACTGAGTTTTTGGTCGAATTTCGACCATTTATATTACCAACCCTATTTAAAATTAATTGTATAGATATATTTAATCTGAACTCTTTTTGTATTCTATAATTACTATATTATAGTTTAGAAGGCATTTCTGAAAGAGGAATTCTTGGGGAAGGTATTGATGATAAATCTACCTTGAAAGTCGTCGATGGGCGAAAGGTATTATCAGAAGGGCATTATTTGGATTTTAAAACATTTATTTAAAGTAAAACAAAGACGCCAATTTAATTTTAAATCGTGCTAAAATATATTGCTAAAGTGCATTTTAACTTTAGTTTGAGTTAAATTTTTAAATTATTTATGGCCTTTGTACTCTACAAAACCTTTGTTTTGTTTTTATTGCTTCAATGGATTTACTTATCTATTTTTTACAACAGCGATTTTATTTTAAAGGTTTTATTAAATATTTTTCGATTGTATAAACGGTTTACTATGAAAGGGTCATTTTTGTAAAAGCGATCTATTAGTTGAAAGTGTGTTAAATGTTATTGGGGCGGTTAACACTCGCTTGAAAAATCACAGAACAATTACTCTTTATTGTTAAAAAGGCCAACATGATTGATATAGCGTTCACGCCGCAATTTATCTCCCAGGCTGACCGCAAGGCTGCACCTTTCTGACCCGCATGATTTAGGATAAAAGCTCGGTGGCCAGTCAGGGACTTAACTGTATTAAAGGGAGCCGCCCCGCCTTTCCGGAGGGCGGGGAAAAATAAATAATTCCCTTTATAAAACTAGCCGTTATTCTTTCCTTCAGACACGCTCAGTCTGCACACTGTCTTCGAGGTGTTAGGATTAGCACATAGCCTAGTAGGAATAGCGTACATCACAACTAGGATAGAACATGGATGGGAAGGAGAGTAAGGATAAAGAGGGTGATAGAAATGGGAAGAAGGAAGAAGATTCGAATGGAGAAGATAAAAAGGGAAAGGATTTTGTGTTAGACGCGGGTAAAGAAGATCCTAGTTTGGCGGAAACGACAGAAAAATCTGATGACTACAAAGATGACGACAGCATAAGAAATATTTTTAGTGATTTAGTTGACGATCCTGGAGGGTTTTCTAGATTTTTGCTGGACGAACCTGAGGAAGAAACTATAAAGGTATTCGGGGAGGAATATAAAATTAAAATAAACGGTGGTAATGGGAATGGTTTTGGATCTCACGGTCGCAAAGAGGAGAATGGAAGTAAAGGGGGTGAACAAGTTTCCGAACAAAAAGATATGCAAGAAAAGGAAAACGGAGATAAATTATTTGAAGAAACTGACAAAGTTAAAAATTTGAAAGAGGAGGAGAAAACAGATAATATCACGACCAAGACAGGATCGACTTTAATTGAAGAGAAAACTAGCGTTTCAGCCGTTCCAAGTAAATCTGCAAATGGAGGAGTTTCAGATCGAAGTAGGAGTAGAGAAAAGAAAATTGGAGTTACAGGAAGAAGCAAGAGTATGGGAAGGAATGCAGTTGTAGCAGGAAAAAATAAATCTAGAGAAAGAGGTATTACAGGGCGAAGCAAGAGCCGAGAAAGAAATATTCGTCCTTCTACCAGAAGCAAAAGTAGAGAGAAAAGTAAAGAAGATGAAAAAGAAGAAATCGTTGCGCCAGATCCAGGCAATGAGCCTGAAGATATAATTGTAACTTTTGGTAAAGGGAAGAGTCAGGGATATTTTATAGCCCATGCCGTGGATGACGCCAGGGGGTTTGTGAAGGGTGGAAAGAGTGACCAGAAGGAACCAGGGAAGGGAGTGGCGAAACCGACGGACAAGCTGAGAGTGAAAGATGCGCCTAGACGAAGAGCCAAGAGTGACGAGAGAACTCCCCTGAGGGTGCGGACCCTGAACAAGACCGTGAAGAAACCGGCGGTGGGGAAACCGGGGGAGACGAAGGTGGAGAAGAAGCCAGTGGAAGCTGAGGGGTTACCGCACGTTCCGGGGAAAGGCGGTGAGTTATTATATTGTTGCTATACGAAACACTCAACTGCCGAGAATGTGCAATAATTTACATAGTGCATCAATTCCATATAAATTCGTAGAAATTTCACTGTTTACAATGTTAAACTACTTAAATGTTTGAATACTGTATACAAATTTACACTTAAGTAATACCCTAAGGCTTTTTTTGTTAACAGAACTCCTACTACAATTCTCAAGAGATTTTAAAGTTTTGGGTGTCGTTGGATAAAGTTTGATCTGTCGTTGTTTCCGGCAAAAATTGCTGAGAATCGGCCTTAAAATAATGGCGCTATTAAAAAATTAAATTGGAAATTTTCCCACTAGAATAACATTGGTATTGGGTTGAGCATTTCAAACATCTGTTAATGCACAACTGTAAATAAGTGTAGTTTTTAGTCCCTACTGATATTCGCAATATTCGATTGGTCGGATGTCGTTGATTTTAGAACTAAATGTAACTTTTGTGTTATATCAAAATAAATTGCTCGATTTCGACCAACAAGTACACTAGTGACACATAAAATTACACAAATGATAACTTAGACCAATAAGATTATGAACTCATACTAAATAACGCTACTTCTACACTGAGACTTTTTTGATAAGGTACGTAAGTGAAATGTATCCAGACCTGACCAACAGCCATAAGAGTAAAAGTATGAAAAGCAAGTTGTTATTTTTTAGATTAAAAGCCATGGTAGGACCTATATTTTTAATTTGTGTTAAAAGTTTGTCATTGGTAATGAAATAACGATTTACGATTCATTTTACATTAGTTGCGCGAGTAACCCTGTGCGTTTTGTAATATTCTTATTGTTGATGGAACGTGTTAAAAAAAATATCAATCTATGGGTTATGAATATTTTTTAGCCATTCAAATCAAGCAATTCAATCCGACGTAGCAAATTTCAATTATTACACTTTATTCCTATTCATATTAGAGCGAATTTCCCTATAGGGAAAACGCTATTACGTTAATATTCACTGAAATACGTAATGCCGGTGCTATGTTACTTTTTCGTATTGATGTCTCTAAAAGCCAAAAACACCTTTCATTCAAATTCATATACCGGTATATGTATATTATACCATATATTTATATATCGACATGTGTCCGTTTACACGACGACTTTTGAAAGGAACCTTCGGTTTCTATGAAATTTGGTATGACCATAGATTAAGCAGTCTGTGCTTAATCCATGGTATGACGATATTATTCGTTCTCCAGGTTAAGATTTAAGACCAGGTTCATCGGACTATAGAAACCGAGATTTATAATGTTTCAAAATGGTCAATATTGGGGTTTCAACATTTGAGACTAGTCAAAAAAGCTTTAATATTTTGAATTATTAACTCACTGCCTACAGAGAAAATACCAAACAGTTTCAAAAAATAAAATATATATCTATAGTATGCAATGAATAACTATTTGCTCAAAACCCCCCATGGCAGGAAACCCATATACTTCATCGCCTGCTTTGTGATTGAAAATAAACGTACAATGAGAGAGAGAGGTGACTGAACCTTAGCCATATTAATGTTCACAGTACCTGGGGGACGAGCATTTGCTTGGTAAATTTATACACATTTTTGCCGTTACAATTTCAGTCACATAAGCCAATCCTGGAATGCCTAGTCTAAAAAGGCTGGTATTTTTTCAAGAATATTTTTTTTCATTTATGCATTGTAGCCCTAGCTATGGATATTTTTACATTTCTAAAACTAATTATGTATGTAATTGCCATTAATTAATGTCATCATAGTAAAATGAAATATTTTATATTTTCTTTTGCGGATTAATAATTTTATTTTTCTTTAATTCATCATTATTGATTATTTGCGTTATAAAACCAACCTGTTTTTAATGATTGAGAAAAAAGGAGGAAAAGCATCATCCTTCACTATTATAGATGAGCTAGATGAGCAAACCTAATCTTATATTTCCTTATCGTACATGAAAATACTTTCAGATGACTCTCTGCTGAAAAACAAATTAACCACTTAATCTAGTATTAAAAGTATACATACACTAATATAGTCGTTCAATTTGTTGTTTATTAGAGCTTTTTTAATAAAGCAACGGTTACCTCTTCAATATGTTGTTTTACTTTGGAACTAGTTAAAATTCTACAAAATTCTTTTTGCTATTTATATTTTGCATAAACAAACCATATAAAAACTCACAAAAACATAGACATCGATAAATTTATGACAATTCTAGGACTATTCACTGAGGGTTATAAAATCTAATGATTGAAAAGCTTAAAAACCTATTCCATAGAATTTACTATCAACTAGAATATGTATCAAGTTTAATTTTCAGTCCCCCCCCCCCTTGGATAAACAGTCCAGTGGTACCCAAGTCAAATACCGACATTATTTCTCATATAGACAGGTAAACAAATTAAAAAGTTATACACATTTTAAATCATATCCATAAAATATACAAATATAACAAATCAAGAGTTACGTACATCATGACTGTCGGCTGCTGGAGAACTTTTCACCCACAGTAGCTGACAACTCCACGCGACCTAGTGTGTAAACATGGCCCCGATAGTCGAGTCGGGCGATAAAACTATGTGTCTTTGATAAAAGGAACGAATAATATGTACCACTAAAGGGTACTGCACATGAGTACAGTAAATGAGTGAACGCTGTTGAATTACTGGAGGTTTTACTTTGACCGGTATTGAATCTGTAAAGACTATTTGAAGCGCGATTAACAGAAAGATTAATATATTATTTATATTTTTTTAAATTCCACAGTGAAGTATGAAATCCCTCTGATATGACATGGTGAACAACCATTAATACCTAGGCAGATAATAAAAAACAAATAAATTGTGTTAGTCAATTGTACCATTCCAGTACTTGCCGGCTGTAGGCATCACTCGTTTTAAATGTGATTTAGTTTGGTTAGGTTGGTTCAGGTTACGATAGCTATCTCAATGTAGACTACGTTGTCTTCGCCATAACTTGTTTTACACCATTTTGTGTATCGCAAATAATGAAAATGCGTCTGAAACGCTTATTGTCACTTTCGCTCTTGCTCTAATAAATGCATGATTTGCGTGATTAATTAGTTTACGTGAATTAGTTTACTATTTTGTTGCAGCTTTATTTTTAAGCTTAATGAACGAAGGTATCGGGACCAATTTGGACTTATCTATGCTAATTTGTCAACAAAACAAAACCATAAGCGACCCAATTTCCACTACTTTTGCCGACGTTATTGGCCCCTGATACACTGTTATAAGCGTGTACTTATACAACCGCGCAAACCTAAATACAGAACTTCAAACTCGTGCAAGCCCATCACCACCTATATAGTAGCAGGTAGTGGCAAGCCTCATCATAATGAACATATGTTCATATTTTCATTAGTTAATGTTATTTGCCATATAACCTTAATAGGAGGGTGAACAAAACCGACAAGTATTCTCAAAATAAAAAAAAAATCACTTTGACTATTAGTTACTTAATTTTGTTTCACATTATGAAAGGAAAAACTAAAGAAAAACTGAAGAAATGCTCGCTCTAAATCGTATACTGTAGAAGTAACAAATGTTTTTTTTTTTTTTTTTTTACCATGGCACTTTAAGATGTTTTGTTTTTTATAGTTTCACCTTACAGAAATGTGCAACCATTTTGGAATTCACCGTCCAGAAGATAAATTAAATAGTACGTTCCCTATACTCTTAATTTATTACCAAGGGTGACTTAATTTTAAAATTTGATAGGTTAACCAATTTATTGTGTAGTTAAAATAACGACACCTCATCATACACTTGAACTAAGTTAAATCTAATTGAAAGTAAAACATTATTTAAAAACTGTGGATTTATAAATTAGAATTCAATATGCAGCAGAAATGAATGTACTAAAATTTCGTTCATCTGATTTTCTCACTAGTTCTAATCGGTATTTAAGTTGTATCCTTATAAGAAGTATCTCAAGAACTTCTTACATCAGCGAGTTTTTGTTTAATTATCAAAAGATAGAAAATTAAGTTCATTTTTGTTAATGGACTAAAGTTTCATAGTACTTGGCCATGGGATTGGATACATACTTTACCATTTTTTCTACAGAACAAAAATTTCAGTGGTTTAGTTGTTTTTACAAAAAAATATGTTTAGAAATATACAAATACATGATTCAGTAAAATACAAAATAAAATTTTCGTTCCATCTATATATTAATACACAAGCATGTTTCATTTCCTCCTTTTTTCTCAGCTCGTGTACATCGTAGGAGAAATCCGAGCATACCGTTAGAAATGTATAGTCTTGTAGATGAGCAGAATCACCTTCTAATTCTCATCGGACTCCAAGGCTACGCCCCACAGGCTTTCAAAGTTCCAATGTTAATCTTATGGAGAAAGGAGAATTGAATGAATCATTAGACTGCTGTTGTAAAAACAACTGCTAGAAAATTAGGAAGAACAGATGTTTTAGTTCTAAACTGTTTTTAATCTTCTTGAGTCCAAATCAACTGAAATTTTGATCGAATTTCGATCAGGAGGCGATCTCTAGTAATATTAATTCTTAAGTATGATTTTTTTATGATATATTTTTAAGTAAGTATTTTTTAAGTATGATTAATTTTTACGTACCATAAATTTGTGGACGTCCGTTTATAATTGAGCAAAGTGTGTTCAACTCAAAACCAGTGTGTCAGGTGCTATACAGGTTATTTCCTAGCGTAAATTTGCACAGGCCAGCGCCTAGCCCAAGGTGTGTGTTTGGTGTGGGCGGGCAGTTCCTACACCCCCCCCCCCCCCCCCCCCCCCCCGACACGTTGTTAGCCGCGTATCTCGGCCTACATCTACATTTGATTTATCATCACCTTCACCGGCTATCAGTGTAAAGAGGGAAATTCGGATTAAAAACCTATGGGGAAACAAATTAACATTGTGGGAAAACTCAAGTATGCAGATTCGTCAACCAGTGGATCATCTATGGTTTCACATAACTTTTTTCTCTTTGGTATGAATAGACAGATGTTCTCTAGTATTGTGTTTACTCGTTACAGCTGTTAAGCTGAAAATATTTCCCCCCTTATTAATCCTATTCTATACTCTAATACTGAATCACTATTTGAGACAGGGACCTCACATTGTGGGTATTTTAACCTGAATATGAAGAGAAATGGGTCAATGTATACAGAACCGAATAAGTAGGGACATCCCATGTTAAGAAATTTAAGTTTTGCCCCCGAACACCAGAGTAAAATAAAGCACTGATGATAGGATTACCTCTCCTTATTGTCACAGGAAGCTCTCTTTCTACCTCTTAAATGTCAAAATGAGCGTATTTCTTTAAAAACACTCAAAACAATAACAAACGTCTGCAAAATTATTCTAGCCATCTGTTTTCATTCAACCAATCAGCATGATCCTTGAATAAAAATTACGTCTTGGTGGTGCTATCTGTGTTTCGAAGGCGGCGTTCTCACTTCCCCATAAGGATGTCCCCACTTATTAGCAAGGTATCTAGAATAAGATGCTTATTCTGATCCGTATACATTAACAATGTATTTAGAACCGAATAAGTAGGGACATCCCATGTAAAAAAATTGTAGTTTTGCCCCCGAAAACCAGAGGAAAATAAAGCGCTGATGCTAGGATTATTTCTCCTTACCGTCACGGGAAGCGCTCTTTCTACCTCTCAAATGTCAAAATGAGCATAGTTGTTTACAAAAAATCAAAACAATAACAAACCCCTGTAAAATTATTCTAGTCATCTGTTTCCATTCAACCAATCAGCATAATCCTTTCCATCTTGGTGGTGCTATCTGTGTTTCAGGGGCGGCGTTCTCACTTCCCCATAAGGATGTCCCTACTTATTCGGTTCTAATGAGTGTAAGATGATTGTGGCGCTATCTTGTAGTCTTTGTTACTGACTAAAGCCGACATTTTCCTTAGACAGGACTGTTAATTAATAGCCCAACAGCCAATGGTATCTAGGGACCTACAGTTTAACGTGGGATCGGAACCACAATTCCAACGTCAAATATACGAATTGTTCTAATTATTATGAGCATGGTCTTTATGGATGAACTAGTGCGGACGTTAACCCCCACCAGGGGTTACATCCACAAGCCATCGCTTATAACTATCCACAATTCGTGACCTCCAAGTAGCTGGATTACAGGACGTCGCCATCGCCCCAGTCCACGTTAATATGAGTAAGGTATATTTTTATGTGCTATGAATCGCCCACTGGTCGATAGACGACCAAAAATTCATTTGGTGTCGAGCCAATGTATTTCAAAATTATTTTATACTTGGATCCTCTGTTCTTCCTTATTTGATAGCATTTGTTATTACAACATGTATCTTTCCAACGATTCTATCAATTATCCTTCTCCCATAAGATTAACATTTAAATTTTAAAAGCCAGGAGAGAATAGCCCCTTAGGTCGATGTGAATTAAAATGCGATTCTGCTTTACACGACACCACCTTTCTGACGGTACGCGCGGATTTCTCCTACAATGCGCACACGTTGAGAAAAAAGGATGAAAAGAAACATGCTTGACTATTAATATATAGATTTATACTGTTTAAAAGCGTGTAGGTTGTAGAGCTAACGGTTATAATGTGATTCTGCTCATCTACAGAACACTACCTTTCAGACTGTATGCGCGGGTTACTCCAACAATGCACAAAAGTTGGAAGCTGAGAAAAAAGGAAAAAAGAAACATGATTTCCCATTTATATATAGATATATATGTCTCAATAGATGTCCATGGTGTTAAGGATAAAAACTACTTGGGAAATTAAATGTAAATTTGAAATGCCTTACTATAAAAATAAATTATATTGTAATTAAAATACTTGAAAATTGAGTACGGTACCATAAACATTGGTGACTTTTTTGTAGTAATGAGTAATGGAAGATGACAGTTTAACATTACTTGGGAAGCAGTTAGGTAGTTAAGATGCAAATTGGTGCAAGTTGGTGACAACGCGACACCCAACTCATCAACACCAATATGATACATAATACTGAGGTGTAAAATTCACGACTGTGTATTCGAGTACGACAGGAGCATGTAAATTTCTTTTTCTTTTACGAAAATAATAAACCATTTACTAGACCATCTTCCAGGCCAAAACCCAAACACATTTGTGCTCTCTGGCCCTACATAAATGATGACAACCCATGTTTTTCATAAAGGGAAATGCTGATGTTTAAATTTAGACAAAAGTTCATATTTGTTTTGTATAAAAATTACTAAAACTACTTCTTGCCCGTCAACCAGCAAGAAAAATTTGATTTTTATTCCCAGTAGGTAACCGATTTCTTGAAAGCCTAAATTAAATATGAGCTATGAATGCTGTCAGCCTGGCTTGTACCTACTACAACCATTATGCTATTTTTAATAGAATGATACTGTCGTTTGTGTCAACGTCTTTAAATCGTTTTGAATTAGCCTAAGATCTAGGCAATTAAATTAGGTGATCAAAGGAAACAAATAAATGAAAATTTTTAAGTATTATGAAAATAATTTTATTAAGTTTCATGCTAGTTGCATGTTTTTATCGTTGTCCAGGTGTCGGTGAGTGACTTGACATCAGATAATTTATCGTTGAGCTTAGTATCAGCGTTCCGGTCGTATTGAGAGTTTAAGAATTAAAGAATTTCCTACTTGAGAGCCGTGCAAATAATTTCACAAATAAAGGTCTTCGTTTCGAAGAAAGTGTGCCTTAGTGGAGAGCATCACTTGTTTATGGTAGCTGACTACAGGTACCGTAATTTATATTTTAGGCCTATCAGTAAGAAGAGGTGCCTCTACTTTCCCTAGACCGGAGATAGTAGTTCTCAACAAACAGCATAAACCGGTTTATGCTGTTTATGGTTTATGATGAGTGGTAAAATCAGTTTCATAATAATATCTGTATGACGTAAGATGAAAATATTTTTGTAAACAAAACCTATGGTAATTGAAACTTTACTTATCAATATGTAAAATGTTGTTCCAATATATATTTCTCGTGACTAACAAGTCAAACCTATAGACCTTCTTATCTCCGTCCTTATCTCGCCGTGTTACACAGGTATGTCTAATCACCCCCCCCCCCCCCCCACCCATGCCGTGCGCCCAATGTTGATGTTGATGTTGATGTTGGGGGGGGGGGGGGGGGGCTCGCATGCCCCACTTCTTACGTTTCACTCGCAATCTCGTCCAGATCGATTTTCGCGTGGCCTTGCGTCTTTTTATCGCCTCCAGGTGCTGTTTGGTTTGCTTTAATCGTATACAAACCACACTTTGAAAGAGCGGGGAAGTCGGCTCCAAACACAAGTTTGAGCACGTTAATGGAAAGACTAAGTTACTAAGAAACACAAAATGCCTTTCTATTCCAACGATGGTGTATCATTAAGAAATTTGAGGTACTGAGTCTAAATCTACAGTAAAGAGAGCCACTTGTTCATGGCAATATTCGCGGGGGCGAAAGAGGTTCTGTCACTTTGAATTTTCTATGGTTTCCAAGGGGAAGTTTAGTGTGAGGATGAGGTTTATGTAGAACGGCGTCATTCGCAGCTGTCATTTGTCATCCGAAGACACTCGGCAGAAAACCCTTTTCTTTTCTGGGTCCGTTTGCTCACTTGTCTGGAAGTTTTTGTTTTGTGTCTATCCATGCCATTGGCATTTGTTAAAGTTTTGGCGGGGAAAGGTCTAAACCCTAGTCTTGTTACTATCTAACATCGACCAGTTGTTAGAAAGCATCATTAATTAATAGCCCAATGACAAATGGCAACTGGGTCCAGAATTGATCCTTAAAAAAGCTACAAAATTTCCTCAGGATCGATCCGGCAACCTTTGTATTTAAAGGCGAGCACTGTAACCACTCAGCTACCCAGGCAGTTGTTGTTCCGGTGCTCACTGTGCTCCTCAATAGCTTAATATCATCTTTAATATCTTCCTGGTTTGTCCTAAAATGGATCATTCGAGTTAATCCTCACATTTTATCTCTCACAGTACAAAATAAACTAAATTTCTCGCTGCATTCCAACATAGCACAGAATATTTATCTTACGACAAATAAAAATTTGATATTTGTTTGACTTTTATTTGATATTTAGAATTTCAAAGTCGATGAACGTACTTTCTGATATTTATTTAAAGTTAAAAAATCAAAGGCTAATCAAGCAAATTTTTGACATTTTTATTGAACATTTACTTGAAAAATATTTTTTACTATTGTAGGGCTAAATAATATTTTTATTGAATTGAGATACAAAGTTGCAAGAAACCGTTGACAACGTCTTTCAATAACTTTCAAATAATATTTAAATATGAAATAAAGGATACCTGTATCAAATGTGATTTGAATTTTAATAAAATTGTTTCCAACATTAAACATAGTAATTTTATTTTTGTTTCTTGCATTGTAGAGTTTATAATCGAAAAAGTATTCTTTTCAATACTTTGTTCAGTGATAAACAATTAGCTTTGGTTAAAACTGATAAAATGTATCCTTGCCCGCTGGTCACAGTAATTAGTCTCGTCAATCAATCGAAATAGATAATCAGCTTAAATAGACTACTTAAAAATAGTTATAGCAAATTTTTGTTTGTTTTACATGGGGGAGGGCTTAGCATAGATACTTTAGATACTTTATTTGAAACACCGACGCACTCTGTTTGGCTGCAGGAAAGAATTTTGGGGGGAGGCCGTATTTCGCCGTCGTAAAGGACTTGCAACTACCGATGCAGGAGAGACCGGGGATTATAAGGGTCATTCTGGAATTCAGAGGAGCGGATACGAATTTGGGTTCGGAGGAAATTGAGAAAGGAGGAGATAGGACACGAGCTAAACATGATAGGGAAAGAAATGCTTTGAAGGGTAATTTCCAAATGAATGCTCTTCTGGCAATCCATCAGCGGGTTACATAGCAGATGCCCTGTCTTTTCCTGCCCATGTATTTTCCTAAGAGTGTACCATTTCCTGCTTAGGCCTATGTAACCCTCTACCATTTGTAGCCATACTATTATGAATCGCATCAACAAAGAGAGGAAATAGCTATTTGTGTAATAAGTACGTCATTGCTACTCGAGAATTGTAGATGGCCGCACGAAGCGTCAGCTGAGTGTAGCCAAACAATTCGAGAGCGGCAATGACTATTTGCGCTCGTAATACACACAAGATTTTTCCTGCCAACATAATTGTTACATATTACATGTTTTATTGTATACAAAATGTCATTTAGATTATTTTTGATTTGTTTCTGTTGGAACACAATGTTAACCATCAAACATAACCTCAAACTAAAAAAGAAGCAATTACTAAACGACAACAATGAATAACAGCTGTAGCATGGTTTGTAATAACAGCTTATTTAAAATTGCTGTTTGATCTAGCGTGCGGTAAAGAATCATTGCCGCTCTAGAGCGGGAAAGAAACGGAAACCGGAAATGAACTGTTTTGCACAGGGGTTACAGGTGTGGCAATGCAATTATTTCCATGCAGTGGTAGGAAAACGATTTTTTCTCGATTTTCTTGAAAAAATTTAATCTGACAATTACTATTGTCTTTCCAGATGGCACCAATGGCGGGGGCGCCACGGCGGCCAAGCCCGGCAGTGCGGGCGCCACCCGAGAGGCCGCCATGCGGGTGCTGCAGCTCTGCCAGAAGGGCGAGTGGCCGCCCATGGACCAAGTGCTCAAGGGACTGGAGAAGACGGTGGCGGCGGGCGGCGACGACGTCAACCCCACACCGCTGGCCGGCATCATGGACCCGGTCGGTCACTCATATTTGCCCCCATACGTCCTTTTTAGCTTTCCCCTCAAACAAATGTATTTAGAGTCATACACTAAATTGTATCTCTAAAAACCCTTACCCTTAAAACTCTTAACTTACTCCCGGACATAGCCTAACCCACAAGGATAAACGAAGGTAGGCTACTTACCCGATCTCTTGCAGGTCCAAGGCATTCCTCCTCTCTTTTTACCTTAATAGACGTTACTCGAATCCTCATAAGAACTAACCCTCAAAACTCATAACTCCCGGGCATATCCCAACCCACAAATAAACTAGGGTGGCAACTTACCTGACACTTATCGGTCCAAGGTACTCCTCTCTCTCCCTTGGTAGGTCATTACCGCATTCTTAATAGTGCCAGAGCAATACATGTTTATACAAAAACCTTGCACTAACTATCTCCGCAATTTCAAACTACTAGTATACCTTAAATAAAAACTGCCCTTTACAGTACCCAAACACTGAGAACAACTGCTTAGCTGTATAATAGTACTGAGTATCCAAATATTATTATTAAAAATCCCTAGAATTTCGAAATATCTACTATTAAATAAAATATAATTACATTTTGTATACCCTATTTTTTAAACAGAGCTCAAGGCCAAGTTGATTTGTTGATTTTACACCCCCTCATAAATTTACCTCCGAAGCCACCCCTGGACTCCCATGTAACCACCCTTGGACAACTCCTCGTGACCTCAACGCTGTAATTTTGTAAGTCACCTTCGTAGCCACCCCTGGAGTCCCATGTAAGCCCCCCGAACAACTCCTCGTGACCTCAATGCTTTAACTGTGTGAGTCACATTTGAAGCTCCCCCGGACAACTCTCGTGACCTCAACGCTGTAATTTTGAGTCACCTTCGTAACCACCCCTGGACTCCCATGTAACCACCCCCGGACAACTCTCGTGACCTCAACGCTGTAATTTTGAGTCACCTTCGTAACCACCCCTGGACTCCCATGTAACCACCCCTGGACAACTCCTCGTGACCTCAACGCTGTAATTTTGTGAGTCATCTTCGTAGCTCCCCCTGGACTCCCATGTGCCTCTCCCTGGACAACTCCTCGTGACCTCAACGCAAAAGCTCTGTGAGTCACCGTCGTATCTCCCTCTGGACTACCTTATAACCCCCTCCCCCTTCTGGACAACTCATCGCGACCTCAAGGCCGTAACTCTGTGAATCACCTTCGTAGCCACTCCTGACTCTCATGTAACTATCCTTACACCACTCTTTGTCACCTCAACGAAGTAAATGTACGAGTTACCTTTTCTAGCCACTCCTGGACTCCCAATGTAATTATCCCTGGACCACTACTTGAGACCATAACACTGTAACTCTGAGTCACCTTTGTAGCCACCCTTTTACTCGGATGTAACCACCCCGACTCCGGGCATGTCCTTTGATCGCATGTCTCCCCTCAATTCAGTCTCGGTCGATACGTCCATGTACTTTGCGTTTATCCATAACTTCTCTACCCTCTAATCCGTCAGATTCTCCAATTATTTTTATCTCATGTTAGCGTTACATAACAAGATTGCATTACATTTTTGCAGAGTAGCCAGTAATTGTTTTGTGTGTTACATGTTAGAAATTTCACTATATAAATTAGTCTTGGCAATTGATTCTTTTATTGCTCACTTTTGGTACTTTTTGATTAGATAAGGTTACCATGGTTCTTGATTTTAATATTAGTTTGGTTGAATCAAATTTATTTGAAAGTAAATCAATTTTAAAGACGCAAATGCTACCGGGATGTGTTTTAAGGCGAATGAGGATGAAATATGAGTGTTGAATTGGTGTGATGCCTTGTGTAGCTTTGTTTCTGTCTAATATCAGCTGGTTCTTTAGACAGGGTTATTAATTAATAGCTTAACAACCGATGGAAGCTGCTGGGTCCAGTTTCAAATGTGATTTAATAACTTACTTCTAGTTTAAATGTAGTAAATCTTTTCCATTTTTCAAATTTAAATAAAGATATTTTATCTTTTTCTTGTTATTTGTGATTATCATTATTGTGTCCTTGAATAGATATTAATAGAAACATAATTACAAATTAGAACTTTGAAAACAGTTTTATTAATACTCATTGAAAACTAAATTAAATCATAACAACAACAAAAATTACTAAACATTGTATGACAAGAAAGTAAAACAGCTGATAGATTTTTATACTATTGATTGACCAGTCTTTTGAAAAAGATATAACAATTCTCCCACGCTTTAATTTCTTTGTTTTATGTGCGATAGTCTTCAAGATATCTTGGGAGTTTTCTAGGTCTTGTAGATCGACGTGGTTCTACATTTTGACTTAATTCTCGATTTGTAATAGTTGTTTCGTTTGTCACGATGCGCTGATGCTCATTGTCGAAAGTGGTTTGCTGAGGCATGTCATGTAGTATTAGAGGCACAGGCGTAGACAGAGCATCTGATGATGTATTGTCGGACTGAAATGTAACAGTCTTCCTTTTGATTTCCGTTTTTCTGAGCTGATTAATATGCCTCTTTACCTCTACATTTGATTCATCGAGGGTGATCATGTAGTGAAGTCGCCCTAACCGTTTCTTCACTGTTCCAAGCTTCCACGAAGCTTTGTTGTTAGCATAATGCCGAGCTAATACTCGATCTCCCACGCTTATTTCTCTAATCTTTGTAGTCGAGGCAGCATTTCGATGATAGGTGAGCGGTCGGAATGCATCCAACTGATTGCGGATGTTACGTTTTAGATACATTTCTGCGGGCGTTTTGCCATTGGCTAATGGCGTAGAGCGGTATCGAAACAATATCTCCCGTATCTTACTGTGCATTGGTTGGGGATCATCGGCCATACACTTTAGTCTATTTTTGATGGTTTGCACATTTCTTTCTGCTAAGCCATTTGTAGCAGGATGGCCTGGAGCAATGTGTTTTTGAATGATTCCATTCCTTGTACAAAACCTTTTGAACTGATCACTGACGAATATTGATGCATTATCCGACACCATGATGCATGGAAAACCGTGAGTAGCAAAAATATCCATAAGTAATTCCATTGTCGATTCAGATGTTGGTGGATTACGACAGGGCTTCACTTCCGCCCAACGAGATTTGGCGTCAACTAGAATGAGATAGAAATAGCCTTGGAAAGGGCCAGCATAATCAACATGAACCCTTTCCCAGTTCTCAACGGGTTCATCCCATGGATGATTAACAACTTTAGGTGGATTCGACTTGATTTTAGCACACGGTTCACAGGATTTTGATAAATGCTCAATATGGCGGTCGATGCCTTCCCAGTATACATGTCGACGAGCCAACTGTTTCATCTTGGTCACACCTATATGAGTCCTGTGCAATTCATCCAGCACTTTTGGTTGGAGACTTTTTGGTATGACTATTCGGTGACCTTTGAAAATAATTCCATTTTCTATCGAAAACTCAAAATTTCCTTTCATGTCCTTCTCGATTTCTTCTCTCAATTTACGAAGTTTATCATCTGAACCAGTTGCCTCCCGGATCGTCTGAGCAGTTATTAATTCTGAAGAAATTTGATTGATGGAAGCTTGACATACAGAAAATACCTCTTCATTCATAGCCATGTCACAACTTCTTGATTTCTGGGAAACAGGAGCTCTAGAAAGACAGTCTGCATTAGTGTTGAGGATACCTTGTTTGTAAACTACTTCATAGTCAAATCCTGATAGGAAACTGGCATAACGGAGAAGTCTCCCTGATGTCATGGCTGGTAACTTACTGTGGTGGTGAAAAATCCTTGATAATGGTCTGTTGTCAGTTTCTAACTTGAAATGACGGCCGTAGACATAGTTGAAAAAATGATCAATAGAAAATATTATCGCAAGGGCTTCCCGATCAAGTTGAGAATAGTTGCGCTCGGCCGGAGTCAAAGAACGAGAGGCGAAAGCTATTGGTTTTTGAACATCCTCGACTGTATGAGATAGAACACCAGCTACTCCCACTGGACTCGCATCACAAGTTATTACAAGAGGTAGGGCTGGATTGTATGGTATGAGTGTTCGATCGCTGGAGATTTCATCTTTCAATCTAATGAAAGCCGCTTCGCAGTCAGCAGTCCACTTGAATCTTGCATCCTTCCTTAACAATTTACGGAGTGGATAACTGACAGTTGAATGATCCGGCAAAAACTTGGAATAGAACGTTACCATACCCAAAAATTGCCGTACACCTTCTTTGGTGATCGGTCGGGGCATATCCTTGATAGCTCGAACTTTCTCAGGACTCTTAGAAACCTTATTAAATTCAATAATATGACCTAAATATTCCACTCTTTCTTGGAAGAACTTGCATTTCGATTTATTGATATGGAGATCATGTTGTTCAAGTCTTTTAAGGCAGAGTTCCAGATTTTTCTGACATTCTATCTTTGTGGCACCATGTACCAAGATGTCATCGAAATAGGAAATTGTCTTGGGTAGTCCTTGAAGCACTTGGTCTATAATCCTATTGAATTCACTTGGAGCAGTCTTTATCCCAAAAGACAGTCGATTCATCCTCTACGTTCCTCTGTGAGTCGAAATGGTTTGTATTTGACTGCTTTCTTCGTCGACGGGGACGTGCAGATAGGCCTTGTACAAATCAAGATGGCAAAAATAACGAGATCCCTGAAGGCTGTTGATAATGTCTTCGAGGCGCCGAATAGGGTAATTAGCACTGACTAATTGTTTGTTAACTCCAATTTTATAATCAACGCATAGCCGCACGCTACCATCAGGTTTTGGAATAACGACTAAAGGCGAACCCCAATCGCTTGTTTCTACTTTTGAAATTATGTGTTGAGCTTCAAGGCTATTCAACTCTTCTTCAACCTTTTGGCGTAGAGCGTACGGGACAAGGCGATCTTTGATGAATACAGGTTTTGAATTGTCTCGAAGAGTCAATGAAACGGTGAAGTTGGGAATGCATCCAATTCTTTGTTCAAATACAGTTGAGAATTTGGAGACAATTGCATCAACATCTCCAACTTTTAATACTTGAAAAGATTCATTGATGTCAGATTTTATTTGATCGAGCTCATCAAGCTTGATGTTGAGATGACGTATCCATGTACGTCCCAATAACGCATCATATTCTTCGGGCACAATGTATAACTCCTCAATTGTTTTTACACCATTATATTCCACCATTACTTTAACTTTACCATCAGGTTGAAAAACATTTCCAGTGTACGAACGGAATGCTAACTTCGTAGGTTGAATTTCATTCGGGAGATTCAAACTATGGAACTTGTCTCGGGGAATAAATGTAAATCCGGTACCAGAATCTACTTCAAAATTTATTGAGCGTCCCTCCAGGTTTACAGAAGCTATATACTTGTCCAAATCATTTGAACGAATTGTCTTATGTTGGTGTTGGTATACATCCACGATTTCGTTGACATCAAAATCGGTCAGACAGTCGTCCTCTTCATCACTTTCAGTGTCAGAAATACGATTGGTAAAATTCGAAGATTTTCGATCACGGAAAGATTTTCGATCATGGCTGTTCAAACTTCGTTGAGATTCCATCAATGTTCGAATACACACTTTTTTGACGTGGCCACTTCGGTTACAGGAAAAACACTTTAAGCTGTCTGGGTTGGACCTACAATCTTTTGCAAAATGGCCACTTTTTCCACACCTTATGCACAAATCTTTTATACCAAGTTGTTCATAGTCAACTTGACTCAAAGACCTAGAAACTTTACGTGAAGTAGCTTGAAATTTGGTGCCGGAACTACCCTTGGGCCCTGACCGACTTGAGATTGAACTAGACCGGTTTTGATTGATCTTTAGAACGTTTGAAGTAGGCTCAGGCTGCAACTGACCAGCAATCTTTCTGCTGTCCAGCCTGGACGCTTCGAGCGCTAACGCTTTCTTTAGAATGTCATCAAAAGACAAGGACTCCGATTGCAAGAGCTGTTCTCTAATGAAATTGTCCTTAATACCGCGAATAAATTGAACCCGCATAAAAATTTCTGTGATCGGAGTGGCACAACTGCAAGGAGACTTGAATTCACAATCAATAGAAAGGCGGCGCAAAATCGAAACATAATCGGTGATATTCTGCTCCTCAAGCTGGTAGGTAGATAAAAACTTGTGTTGGGCAACCATAACATTTCCCTTGGGACATAAGAACTTCTCCAATTCAGTTAACAAATCGCTATAGGATAAATCAAGTGGAGAACGAGGTGAAACCTGAGACACCAAAGAGTCATAATGGGTAGCTCCTATTGAATTGAGAAGCAGTTGAGAACAATATTTTGTGTTGCTACTGATACCTCTCATTGAGGTGTAGTTCTCAAATCTCTGTCGGTAATTCTTGAATGATTCTTTTTTAGGATCGTAGTTTTCAAAAGAGTGTATAAAGGCCAAACTATTTGTTGAACTCAAAGATGATTGTGGACTAGTCAAAGTAGAGGCAGTTTGAACTTGTAGAAAATGTGTAATTAACTTTTGCTGTTCTTGAAACATTTTCACAAATGTTTCAAACTGTTCTTGATCCATTTGCGAGAGTTGATATGGAACAATTGAACACTAACAAGAATAAATTAAAATCCAAGAGCTTGTCTGATGATTTGACATAAAAGAAACTGTTTTAGGAAAATAATGTTGGACACAAATAATAACATCACTTTTCAATCATAGAGTGTTTGATTTAAATTTAAAAAAAAGAAAACTATGACAAAAAAATGCAAATGTTTACCTCGTCGCCAACTATTGTGTCCTTGAATAGATATTAATAGAAACATAATTACAAATTAGAACTTTGAAAACAGTTTTATTAATACTCATTGAAAACTAAATTAAATCATAACAACAACAAAAATTACTAAACATTGTATGACAAGAAAGTAAAACAGCTGATAGATTTTTATACTATTGATTGACCAGTCTTTTGAAAAAGATATAACAATCATGATAATTGAAAACATCTATGGAAAGAGAAAACCTTTAATTCTAGTCTGTATATGTATTATCCTCGGTATTTTTCTCTTCTCAATTTGGCCAAAACCTTTAATTTATTTGAGATCATTTAGTTAATTCTAAAATTTGTGTAATGCCCACACCTTTGCTACACATATTTTCCGCATGCATACGCAATTCGTCAACCAAGTACACGCCTTGGTTTAACATAACCCCTTTCGTGTGAAAAGGTATATAGTATAGACCAGGCGAAATATCTTGGCCTCTGACAAACTTCACTTCTGGATTCAAATTGGTAAACATATGGTATTTAAAACAGTCTGCGACAATCTGTAACTTTGGGACTCTACTCCAATTTTTTGAACTGTAAACGGACATCACAGGCCAAGAAATTCCGTTTTATCTGTACTTTGATTTTATATGTGTTAGAAAAAAAAAATCTGTACTTTCGCTGGTGTTCAATGTTTACACCTTACAGCTGTTTCTTGAAAATCAATCAATTTATTTAACAATGTTAATCAAATTGGAAAAATACGAGCTTTAAGGAATTGTAGGGTCCTTCATTTAAAACGGATATTTACTTCAGAAAAAACTTCACTCCGAGCTCTATCTAATGACACCAAAATCATTAAAGTTAGTTGAAAACTGTTGGAGGAGTTTCTTGTACAACCGTGTCGCGTATTAAATGTGTAAATGTCTTCAAAGGCAATAGGTAGTTTTTTCACTTTCATAGGAAACATTGTATAAAAATGGAAGGCGCTTTTAACAGCCTAAAACCCATTTCTTATGTCACTACCTATTACCGAGAAGGTATTGCAATTGTGTACCTTTAAAGGGTTTTTAAGCGCCAGTTAGATCGGTTTTTACCAATGTAATGCACGTTAGACGCTTTATCAGCAAGGAGGGTCTAGGTGGGGGGGGGGGGGGTGGTCATAAGGCTCTGTTATCACAGCAGGGTGGCGTGCTCCCCAACCCTGATAACATCTCCGCAGCGCGAAAATACTTTGACATTAAATAAATGTGTCAACGCACCTAGCCCCTGACCTGAAAAACATTCCGAACAAGTGCTTTATAACGCGCTATTAAGTTTTCGTTCGATACGCTACTTTAATCGTTTTATTGCCTGATTGTTCAAGTAAATGTTATGTGTAACATTGTGAGACAGCAGGCTTGAGTGTTTAAGGAGTTTTTTAAAGTGGTAATTCATTTTATTATTATAACTTCTGTAGGTTAATATTATTTTTACCTTTTGGGATCTGAAAATACTATAGCACTGAATAGCTATTATTCTTACTTTTTGTTAGTTTTTATATTTTTGAGCGTTTCATTCTGAAACATACAGACTGAACCAAATTCTCTCGCAGTTTTTCACACTGGAAACAGCAACAGCTCGTGAATCGAAGCTATTTGATACAATATTTGTTATTAATTGACATGACTTTTTCTGATTTGTAAGTTTAATAGAGAAGAGATCAAATTATAACAGAAAATTAATCGGCGGAAAGAATCTTATATAGTAAAAATAGTTAATTATAACCGAGTCCGATTTTTTTTTGTCCGATTGAATTATATAGGGTCGATTTTGGTATGGTTATTTTTTTATTTTATTAAAGGTGTTCATATACAGATGACAACGATCATTACCACTCTGATGAATGAGTCAGAACTAATTGGCATGTTTCCAAATGCATGGAAAGAAATTATAGTTTACCCACGGCGAAAATTTCTAATCCCTCAACTGTTCATGAATTAAGACCTATTTCTGTACTTCCAACAATGTCCAAAATATTGAAAAATTAGCAATAAGACGGATAGTTGAATACATGAGAAGGTTAGAATCAAAGTGCACATGTTCCAAAAATATCTAAATTGAGATAACGGTATCGTCTTTTGTCTCGTTGCTATGCACACTGCCATGCTTATGGTTTGTTCCACAAAAATCATGTTCCAATAGTAATTTATTGTTGAAAAGTAAGGTTGGCAGACTTTGGAATCAGCCAAGTCACGTGACTCCTCTAGACCAATAAAAAAAGGTGAGATGGAAAACAACCAATTGACCTAACCTAAAGTCAACTCTTCACTGTGAATAGTTTCTGTGTGTATCATTGTAAGTTTAACACAACTGACAACTACTGTGTTGTATTAACTTTTACATCATTACTTACTAGTGAATCAATCAATCTTGTGTGAACCACAAGAAGATCCTATTCCTGTATTGTTAATACATTTACAATTACTTTTTAGTGGTAACTAAAGTTCATTTGTATTATTCATCGTATTGTTAATTTGTTCACCTTATGAAATGGTTTCCAAGTTCAGTTTTGACAGTTAAAGCCCTATGAAGTTTCATTATAATTATATCAGCTGATTTGATTTAAGTTTTTTGACCAAATTAAACATTTTTAGAATTTGTCTGATGTTTCCTGGAAATAGTATATTTCACCACTAGTCCGGAAAGTGACCCATTTCTGGGCGAGATAGTGTTTTACGCGCGAGGCGAAGCCGAGCATGGAAAACACTATCGAGCCTGGAAATGGGCTTTCCGGACGAGTTGTGAACGATACTTTTCATCACGACGCAATTACAGTACTTTCCGTGCAGGTCAGTAAAATCAGCTGACTGTGACAGTTTGGGAAATGACTACTTTCCAAGGTCTCAGCTGTACGGCAAGTTGTCACTTTCGTATACGGAGTGATGAAAAAGTCATTCCAAAACTCACATGTTCCAATCCAGTGAATTTCAAAACTCACATAATCGTCAAGTCAGTTTAAAAAAATCAATAGGTTTCTAACTTTTTGTCAATTTTTACCAAGTTAACGAGGAATATTAATATTTTTTAATGTTAATAAAATAAAAGTTGACGCATGACCAGGGTTGTCCTTGTTGCAGATCACCGGGATGACACCGCTGATGTTCGCGGTGAAGGAGAACCGGACGTCGTTCGTGGACCGGATGATAGACCTGGGCTGTGACATCATCGCCAGGAACATGATGTTTAAGTGTTGATGCATGACCAGGGTTGTCCTTGTTGCAGATCACCGGGATGACACCGCTGATGTTCGCGGTGAAGGAGAACCGGACATCGTTCGTGGACCGGATGATAGACCTGGGCTGTGACATCATCGCCAGGAGCATGATGTTTAAGTGTCGATGCATGACCAGGGTTGTCCTTGTTGCAGATCACCGGGATGACACCGCTGATGTTCGCGGTGAAGGAGAACCGGACGTCGTTCGTGGACCGGATGATAGACCTGGGCTGTGACTACACCGCAAGGAACATAATGTTTAAGTGACGATGCATGACCATGGTTGTCCTTGTTGCAGATCACCGGGATGACACCGCTGATGTTCGCGGTGAAGGAGAACCGGACATCGTTCGTGGACCGGATGGTAGACCTGGGCTGCGACATCACCGCCAGGAACATAATGTTTAAGTGACGATGCATGACCAGGGTTGTCCTTGTTGCAGATCACCGGGATGACACCGCTGATGTTCGCGGTGCAGGAGAACCGGACATCGTTCGTAGACCGGATGATAGACCTGGGCTGTGACATCACCTCCAGGAACATAATGTTTAAGTGACGATGCATGACCATGGTTGTCCTTGTTGCAGATCACCGGGATGACACCGCTGATGTTCGCGGTGAAGGAGAACCGGACATCGTTCGTGGACCGGATGGTAGACCTGGGCTGCGACATCACCGCCAGGAACATAATGTTTAAGTGACGATGCATGACCAGGGTTGTCCTTGTTGCAGATCACCGGGATGACATCGCTGATGTTCGCGGTGCAGGAGAACCGGACATCGTTCGTGGACCGGATGATAGACCTGGGCTGTGACATCACCTCCAGGAACATAATGTTTAAGTGACGATGCATGACCATGGTTGTCCTTGTTGCAGATCACCGGAATGACACCGCTGATGTTCGCGGTGATGGAGAACCGGACATCGTTCGTGGACCGGATGATAGACCTGGGCTGCGACATCACCGCCAGGAACATAATGTTTAAGTGACGATGCATGACCATGGTTGTCCTTGTTGCAGATCACCGGGATGACACCGCTGATGTTCGCGGTGAAGGAGAACCGGACATCGTTCGTGGACCGGATGATAGACCTGGGCTGCGACATCACCGCCAGGAACATAATGTTTAAGTGTTGACGCATGACCAGGATTGTCCTTGTTGCAGATCACCGGGATGACACCGCTGATGTTCGCGGTGAAGGAGAACCGGACGTCGTTCGTGGTCCGGATGATAGACCTGGGCTGCGACATCACCGCCAGGAACATGATGTTTAAGTGTTGACGCGTGATCAGGGTTGTCCTTGTTGCAGATCACCGGGCTGACACCGCTGATGTTCGCGGTGAAGGAGAACCGGACGTCGTTCGTGGACCGGATGATAGACCTGGGCTGTGACATCACCGCCAGGAACATGATGTTTAAGTGTTGATGCATGACCAGGGTTGTCGTTGTTGCAGGTCACCGGGATGACACCGCTGATGTTCGCGGTGAAGGAGAACCGGACATCGTTCGTGGACCGGATGATAGACCTGGGCTGCGACATCACCGCCAGGAACATGATGTTTAAGTGACGATGCATGACCAGGGTTGTCCTTGCTGCAGATCACCGGGATGACACCGCTGATGTTCGCGGTGAAGGAACCGGACATCGTTCGTGGATCGGATGATAGACCAGGGCTGCGACATCACCGCCAGGAACATGATGTTTAAGTGTTGACGCATAACCAGGGTTGTCCTTGTTGCAGATCACCGGGATGACACCGCTGATGTTCGCGGTGAAGGAGAACCGGACATCGTTCGTGGACCGGATGATAGACCTGGGCTGCGACATCACCGCCAGGAACATGATGTTTAAGTGTTGACGCATAACCAGGGTTGTCCTTGTTGCAGATCACCGGGATGACACCGCTGATGTTCGCGGTGAAGGAGAACCGGACATCGTTCGTGGACCGGATGATAGACCAGGGCTGCGACATCACCGCCAGGAACATGATGTTTAAGTGTTGACGCATAACCAGGGTTGTCCTTGTTGCAGATCACCGGGATGACACCGCTGATGTTCGCGGTGAAGGAGAACCGGACATCGTTCGTGGACCGGATGATAGACCTGGGCTGCGACATCACCGCCAGGAATAACGTGAGTTGCCTACAACCTTACCCTACCGCTGGAGACCATGAAGACGTATTAGTGTATGGGAAATTAAAAAAAGTAAATACCAAGTAAAACCCAAGGTGGGTAGGCTACATAAAAAACCCGTCAATCTAATCTTGTATATGGAGTATTCTTTACACAATACCACAAATATATTGTCTCCTGTCGTTAGTAGAAAGTGTTTATAATTGATGTCCTGTAAAGTTGAAGATTTCATTGAAGCGATTGAAGCTCAAAACCTTTTAGAGAAAATACTACACACAAGTCCTTGTCTGCTTTTCTCAGCGGCGAAGTTCATTCTCCATAGTGTTTTGGACTTGCATCCGTCTGGTTCTGAGGTACAGTTTTGTGGAGACTGTTTTAAGTTGGGATCAATTGAACCCTCTCCCACACAATTTGGCAATCGACGGCTTTTCATCGAATCATTCCAGCATTTATCAGGGGAGTTAACAAGTAATTTATCACACTCGACCCAAAATGGGTAATCCGGTTTTTCAGGTAATACGCCTCCTAAAATAAATAGTATTAAAATTTCACGATATAATATTTCGGCAATTGCAGGGATTCTGAGGGTTTATTAATATAACTTAAAAAACGCGAAGTAATATGCACTTTTTAATAATTTTCTACTAACTCGCTATAGGTGAAATAATAAAAACCGACGGGTAAATGGATTGATTCATCTTGAGTTGGAGGAGGAGACCTCCCCTGGAGTTCTCCCCTCCTGGACCTCTCTTACTGTCATTCTGTTCTCTGTCGTCCCAGCATCAACGAGGGAGAGTATGGGGTCAGTAGCCGGCCTATTTCCAGACAATGACTGACCCAGTGGGGACCGGTCAAAGTTGTTGACAGAATCGACTGGCACCTTTGACCCTCGCTATACAACCCGCCGTGCAAGGAGGAAACAAACACAGACGTGGCAGATGATTTCGATAGCACTTACTAAAGCAACTTCGCGTTTAAAGGTTTCGTACATATGCAAACGTGCAAACGTCTTATATTAATTTGATTCGGAAATACAACACTATTCATGAAAAATGTGAGCTTTGTTAAAGCAATAACGATGGTAGTTCGGCCTTTGTGAAAATGCGAGCAGCCATTTACAAGTGGCGCTTCAAAAGTAGTGGTAAACACTATTTTAGTAGGGTCTATATTCTGAATAGTTCTAATTAAAAAACTGCTTCAAAGTTACTATTTTATAAACAGTACTGGGGCCGAGCATTTGCTCAGTAAACTTGAAAACTTGTAAGACGGGAGTTCGTTCATTTCGCTCACTTCCCAGTCCAAAAGTTAGTGGTTTAAAGTTAATGGCCCACAGTTTGAAAATATAACACATTGGTTCATTTCTATAGTTATCAGCAGATTTTTGTATAATTTAGTATAGTGAAAAAAAGACGATGGGTGCCGTAATGACCAGTCAGTCATATCGTCCTATGACTGACTTTTCGTGTTCATGGGCACTTTGAAGAGCCTCTAGACAGAAACGAGATTTTCTACAGTTTTGAGACCAGCTACAATTAATGCTTAGTGACCAAAGACTCTTGTATAAACAAAACATTGGAGAAGAAAAAGATTAGCTAGTACAAACAGTACAAATATTTTAGTGGATAGATATGCCATTGTTAACGTTTTCCGTTAAATACGTTTGTACAAGATTCACTTAACATATTTAAATTTTAATTAATTTAATTCACTAACGGTCTTAAAAATTTATGGTTGAGATTCGTATACCCTTTTGTTAAAACTCCTATGTATTTTTCTTTTTTTATTAATCACTGTTTATCTGTAATTCATTTGTTCGAAATTAAAATTGTATGACTATGCTATAACTACCAATTATGATATATTTGGCCACTGGCATTCTTAGACTAGACTCAAAAATCGTTGAGGTAGAACGCCCTTTATAAAAGCGTTTATAAGAAGATAATTGTTACTACAATTAACAGGCATTTCAGTGTTTTACGTTTAGAGTAACAGAGTAACTTATTTCATCCAAGAATCCTCACTTCACCAACACTCCTTCAATTCCTAACCAAGCAACAGCAATTTCCCTACAGACTGCAATCCTATATTGCATTGCATATAACAGAAACTTTTCCCCGTTTCGTTCCCAAAGTTGTTTCTCTTTATTTATACCACGTCATTTCGTGCCTTGGCGCATCAATCTCCCTTATCATATCCAGATCTCGGCCACACATGTGCTGGGATTCGCCGCATCGTAATAGCCGCACCCACAAGTGTTGCCACATATAAAAACCCAATTATCGTACAAGCGAATACAAATTATCATACTTTTAAGCAAAATTATCGTACTATTTATTACCTTGCGTTGATGGAGTAATGATGTCACTTAATATTGCTATTTCAACTGTTTAAGAAAATGGCGCATTACTACTAAATTACATCAATTACCATATTTAAACAAAAGTTAAATCAAATAATACACATTTTAATACCACCATCTTGTTATTGAGAATCACTGAACAACCAGATGTACAAGACTATGCATAATGTGCAATACCTCTCCATTGTCTACTCTAAAAAAAGGTTATTATCTTAGATATATTAAAAATTTGTATTCTTAACCAGAAAAATACATTTGAGCAATTACATAGCCTTCTTAAATATATTAACTACATCGAATCATCGTACTTTGAGCGTACAATACTAAAACAATATTGTATATTGTGCCAATGGTGAGATTATCGTAAAAATACGATAATTGCTGTAAGTCTGGTCTGGGACCACCATTTGATCGACATGATGTTTGGTCGACTTTTAAAAAATTAAGTAATATATCTAAATAAAACCGGGAAACCAACTGATCGACATAAGACTTGGTAGCATGACCATTTGCACGACTTTAAATAATGAATTAATTAATTAAATCACTGGAACCAACTGATCGACATGATGTTAGGTAGAGTAACCATTTGGATGACTTTCTAAGACCAGTAATAATTTAATAAAATCATAAAACAAATTGGTCGATATGAAATTTGATCGAACGACAGCAGGTTGTGCTGTTTTCCTCGCGTCCGTGTCTCCGTGTTGCCGTGTCGTGTGCACGGCAATGCAAATGTTGCGTGGCGTGTGTATCAAGGTCTTGAGACTGAGACCTGCAGGTTGTGCAATCGATGTGACCGACCTAGTAACTACTT
>CM061537.1:17344754-17423490 GCA_030545055.2 Neoaliturus tenellus | reverse complement strand
GACAGTTTAGCATTACTTGGGCAACAGTTAGGTAGTTAAGATGCAAATTGGTGCAAGTTGGTGTCGTAACGAGCAACAACGCGACACCCAACTCATCAACACCATTATGATACATAGTGGAAGGTGACAGTTTAGCATTACTTGGGCAACAGTTAGGTAGTTAAGATGCAAATTGGTGCAAGTTGGTGTCGTAGCGAGCAACAACGCGACACCCAACTCATCAACACCATTATGATACATAGTGGAAGGTGACAGTTTAGCATTACTTGGGCAACAGTTAGGTAGTTAAGATGCAAATTGGTGCAAGTTGGTGTCGTAACGAGCAACAACGCGACACCCAACTCATCAACACCATTATGATACATAGTGGAAGGTGACAGTTTAGCATTACTTGGGCAACAGTTAGGTAGTTAAGATGCAAATTGGTGCAAGTTGGTGTCGTAACGAGCAACAACGCGACACCCAACTCATCAATACCAATTTGATACATAGTGGAAGGTGACAGTTTAGCATTACTTGGGCAACAGTTAGGTAGTTAAGATGCAAATTGGTGCAAGTTGGTGTCGTAACGAGCAACAACGCGACACCCAACTCATCAATACCAATTTGATACATAGTGGAAGGTGACAGTTTAGCATTACTTGGGCAGCAGTTGGGTAATGAAGATGCAAATTGGTGCAAGTTGGTGTCGTAACGAGCAACAACGCGACACCCAACTCATCAATACCAATTTGATACATAGTGGAAGGTGACAGTTTAGCATTACTTGGGCAACAGTTAGGTAGTTAAGATGCAAATTGGTGCAAGTTGGTGTCGTAACGAGCAACAACGCGACACCCAACTCATCAATACCAATTTGATACATAGTGGAAGGTGACAGTTTAACATTACTTGGGCAACAGTTAGGTAGTTAAGATGCAAATTGGTGCAAGTTGGTGTCGTAACGAGCAACAACGCGACACCCAACTCATCAATACCAATTTGATACATAGTGGAAGGTGACAGTTTAGCATTACTTGGGCAACAGTTAGGTAGTTAAGATGCAAATTGGTGCAAGTTGGTGTCGTAGCGAGCAACAACGCGACACCCAACTCATCAATACCAATTTGATACATAGTGGAAGGTGACAGTTTAGCATTACTTGGGCAACAGTTAGGTAGTTAAGATGCAAATTGGTGCAAGTTGGTGTCGTAACGAGCAACAACGCGACACCCAACTCATCAATACCAATTTGATACATAGTGGAAGGTGACAGTTTAGCATTACTTGGGCAACAGTTAGGTAGTTAAGATGCAAATTGGTGCAAGTTGGTGTCGTAACGAGCAACAACGCGACACCCAACTCATCAACACCATTATGATACATAGTGGAAGGTGACAGTTTAGCATTACTTGGGCAACAGTTAGGTAGTTAAGATGCAAATTGGTGCAAGTTGGTGTCGTAACGAGCAACAACGCGACACCCAACTCATCAACACCATTATGATACATAGTGGAAGGTGACAGTTTAGCATTACTTGGGCAACAGTTAGGTAGTTAAGATGCAAATTGGTGCAAGTTGGTGTCGTAACGAGCAACAACGCGACACCCAACTCATCAACACCATTATGATACATAGTGGAAGGTGACAGTTTAGCATTACTTGGGCAGCAGTTAGGTAGTTAAGATGCAAATTGGTGCAAGTTGGTGTCGTAACGAGCAACAACGCGACACCCAACTCATCAATACCAATTTGATACATAGTGGAAAATGACAGTTTAGCATTACTTGGGCAACAGTTAGGTAGTTAAGATGCAAATTGGTGCAAGTTGGTGTCGTAACGAGCAACAACGCGACACCCAACTCATCAACACCAATTTGATACATAGTGGAAGGTGGCAGTTTAGCATTACTTGGGCAGCAGTTAGGTAATGAAGATGCAAATTGGTGCAAGTTGGTGTCGTAGCGAGCAACAACGTGACACCCAACTCATCAACACCATTATGATACATAGTGGAAGGTGACAGTTTAGCATTACTTGGGCAACAGTTAGGTAGTTAAGATGCAAATTGGTGCAAGTTGGTGTCGTAGTGAGCAACAACGTGACACCCAACTCATCAACACCATTATGATACATAGTGGAAGGTGACAGTTTAGCATTACTTGGGCAACAGTTAGGTAGTTAAGATGCAAATTGGTGCAAGTTGGTGTCGTAGTGAGCAACAACGTGACACCCAAATCATCAACACCAATTTGATACATAGTGGAGGGTGGCAGTTTAGCATTACTTGGGCAGCAGTTAGGTAGTTAAGATGCAAATTGGTGCAAGTTGGTGTCGTAGCGAGCAACAACGCGACACCCAACTCATCAATACCAATTTGATACATAGTGGAAGGTGACAGTTTAGCATTACTTGGGCAACAGTTAGGTAGTTAAGATGCAAATTGGTGCAAGTTGGTGTCGTAGCGAGCAACAACGCGACACCCAACTCATCAATACCAATTTGATACATAGTGGAAGGTGACAGTTTAGCATTACTTGGGCAACAGTTAGGTAGTTAAGATGCAAATTGGTGCAAGTTGGTGTCGTAGCGAGCAACAACGCGACACCCAACTCATCAATACCAATTTGATACATAGTGGAAGGTGACAGTTTAGCATTACTTGGGCAACAGTTAGGTAGTTAAGATGCAAATTGGTGCAAGTTGGTGTCGTAGCGAGCAACAACGTGACACCCAACTCATCAATACCAATTTGATACATAGTGGAAGGTGACAGTTTAGCATTACTTGGGCAACAGTTAGGTAGTTAAGATGCAAATTGGTGCAAGTTGGTGTCGTAGCGAGCAACAACGCGACACCCAACTCATCAACACCAATTTGATACATAGTGGAAGGTGGCAGTTTAGCATTACTTGGGCAACAGTTAGGTAGTTAAGATGCAAATTGGTGCAAGTTGGTGTCGTAGTGAGCAACAACGTGACACCCAAATCATCAACACCAATTTGATACATAGTGGAGGGTGGCAGTTTAGCATTACTTGGGCAGCAGTTAGGTAGTTAAGATGCAAATTGGTGCAAGTTGGTGTCGTAACGAGCAACAACGCGACACCCAACTCATCAACACCATTATGATACATAGTGGAAGGTGACAGTTTAGCATTACTTGGGCAACAGTTAGGTAGTTAAGATGCAAATTGGTGCAAGTTGGTGTCGTAACGAGCAACAACGCGACACCCAACTCATCAATACCAATTTGATACATAGTGGAAGGTGACAGTTTAGCATTACTTGGGCAACAGTTAGGTAGTTAAGATGCAAATTGGTGCAAGTTGGTGTCGTAGCGAGCAACAACGCGACACCCAACTCATCAACACCAATTTGATACATAGTGGAAGGTGGCAGTTTAGCATTACTTGGGCAACAGTTAGGTAGTTAAGATGCAAATTGGTGCAAGTTGGTGTCGTAGTGAGCAACAACGTGACACCCAAATCATCAACACCAATTTGATACATAGTGGAGGGTTACAGTTTAGCATTACTTGGGCAACAGTTAGGTAATGAAGATGCAAATTGGTGCAAGTTGGTGTCGTAACGAGCAACAACGCGACACCCAACTCATCAACACCATTATGATACATAGTGGAAGGTGACAGTTTAGCATTACTTGGGCAACAGTTAGGTAGTTAAGATGCAAATTGGTGCAAGTTGGTGTCGTAACGAGCAACAACGCGACACCCAACTCATCAACACCATTATGATACATAGTGGAAGGTGACAGTTTAGCATTACTTGGGCAACAGTTAGGTAGTTAAGATGCAAATTGGTGCAAGTTGGTGTCGTAGTGAGCAACAACGCGACACCCAACTCATCAACACCATTATGATACATAGTGGAAGGTGACAGTTTAGCATTACTTGGGCAACAGTTAGGTAGTTAAGATGCAAATTGGTGCAAGTTGGTGTCGTAGTGAGCAACAACGCGACACCCAACTCATCAACACCAATTTGATACATAGTGGAAGGTGACAGTTTAGCATTACTTGGGCAACAGTTAGGTAGTTAAGATGCAAATTGGTGCAAGTTGGTGTCGTAACGAGCAACAACGCGACACCCAACTCATCAACACCATTATGATACATAGTGGAAGGTGACAGTTTAGCATTACTTGGGCAGCAGTTGGGTAATGAAGATGCAAATTGGTGCAAGTTGGTGTCGTAACGAGCAACAACGCGACACCCAACTCATCAATACCAATTTGATACATAGTGGAAGGTGACAGTTTAGCATTACTTGGGCAGCAGTTGGGTAATGAAGATGCAAATTGGTGCAAGTTGGTGTCGTAACGAGCAACAACGCGACACCCAACTCATCAATACCAATTTGATACATAGTGGAAGGTGACAGTTTAGCATTACTTGGGCAGCAGTTGGGTAATGAAGATGCAAATTGGTGCAAGTTGGTGTCGTAACGAGCAACAACGCGACACCCAACTCATCAATACCAATTTGATACATAGTGGAAGGTGACAGTTTAGCATTACTTGGGCAACAGTTAGGTAATGAAGATGCAAATTGGTGCAAGTTGGTGTCGTAACGAGCAACAACGCGACACCCAACTCATCAATACCAATTTGATACATAGTGGAAGGTGACAGTTTAGCATTACTTGGGCAGCAGTTGGGTAATGAAGATGCAAATTGGTGCAAGTTGGTGTCGTAACGAGCAACAACGCGACACCCAACTCATCAATACCAATTTGATACATAGTGGAAGGTGACAGTTTAGCATTACTTGGGCAACAGTTAGGTAGTTAAGATGCAAATTGGTGCAAGTTGGTGTCGTAGCGAGCAACAACGTGACACCCAACTCATCAACACCATTATGATACATAGTGGAAGGTGACAGTTTAGCATTACTTGGGCAACAGTTAGGTAGTTAAGATGCAAATTGGTGCAAGTTGGTGTCGTAACGAGCAACAACGCGACACCCAACTCATCAATACCAATTTGATACATAGTGGAAGGTGACAGTTTAGCATTACTTGGGCAACAGTTAGGTAGTTAAGATGCAAATTGGTGCAAGTTGGTGTCGTAGCGAGCAACAACGCGACACCCAACTCATCAATACCAATTTGATACATAGTGGAAGGTGACAGTTTAGCATTACTTGGGCAACAGTTAGGTAGTTAAGATGCAAATTGGTGCAAGTTGGTGTCGTAGTGAGCAACAACGCGACACCCAACTTATCAACACCAATATGATACATAGTGGAAAGTGACAGTTTAGCATTACTTGGGCAACAGTTAGGTAGTTAAGATGCTAATTGCTGCAAGTTGGTGTCGTAGTGAGCAGCAACGTGACATCCAACTCACCAACACCAATATGATACATGGTGGAAGGTGGCAGTTTAGCATTACTTGGGCAACAGTTAGGTAGTTAAGATGCAAATTGGTGCAAGTTGGTGTCGTAGTGAGCAGCAACGTGACACCCAACTCATCAACACAAATATAATACATAGTGGAAGGTGGTAGTTTAGCATTACTTGGGCAGCAGTTAGGTAGTTAAGATGCTGATTGCTGCAAGTTGGTGTCGTAGTGAGCAGCAACGTGACACCCAACTTATCAACACCAATATGATACATAGTGGAAAGTGACAGTTTTGCATTACTTGGGCAACAGTTAGGTAGTTAAGATGCTAATTGCTGCAAGTTGGTGTCGTAGTGAGCAGCAACGTGACACCCAACTTATCAACACCAATATGATACATAGTGGAAAGTGACAGTTTAGCATTACTTGGGCAACAGTTAGGTAGTTAAGATGCTAATTGCTGCAAGTTGGTGTCGTAGTGGGCAGCAACGTGACACAAAACTCATCAACACCAATATGATACCTAGTGGAAGGTGGCAGTTTAGCATTACTTGGGCAGCAGTTAGGTAGTTAAGATGCTAATTGCTGCAAGTTGGTGTCGTAGTGAGCAGCAACGTTACACCCAACTCATCAACACCAATATGATACCTAGTGGAAGGTGGCAGTTTAGCATTACTTGGGCAGCAGTTAGGTAGTTAAGATGCTAATTGCTGCAAGTTGGTGTCGTAGTGAGCAGCAACGTGACACCCAACTCACCAACACCAATATGATACATGGTGGAAGGTGGCAGTTTAGCATTACTTGGGCAGCAGTTAGGTAGTTAAGATGCTAATTGCTGCAAGTTGGTGTCGTAGTGAGCAGCAACGTGACACCCAACTCACCAACACCAATATGATATCTGGTGGAAGGTGGCAGTTTAGCATTACTTGGGCAACAGTTAGGTAGTTAAGATGCTGATTGCTGCAAGTTGGTGTCGTAGTGAGCAGCAACGTGACACCCAACTCATCAACACCAATATGATACATGGTGGAAGGTGGCAGTTTAGCATTACTTGGGCAACAGTTAGGTAGTTAAGATGCAAATTGGTGCAAGTTGGTGTCGTAGTGAGCAGCAACATGACACCCAACTCATCAACACCAATATAATACATAGTGGAAGGTGGCAGTTTAGCATTACTTGGGCAGCAGTTAGGTAGTTAAGATGCTGATTGCTGCAAGTTGGTGTCGTAGTGAGCAGCAACGTGACACCCAACTTATCAACACCAATATGATACATAGTGGAAAGTGACAGTTTAGCATTACTTGGGCAACAGTTAGGTAGTTAAGATGCTAATTGCTGCAAGTTGGTGTCGTAGTGAGCAGCAACGTGACACCCAACTCATCAACACCAATATGATACCTAGTGGAAGGTGGCAGTTTAGCATTACTTGGGCAGCAGTTAGGTAGTTAAGATGCTAATTGCTGCAAGTTGGTGTCGTAGTGAGCAGCAACGTGACACCCAACTCACCAACACCAATATGATACATGGTGGAAGGTGGCAGTTTAGCATTACTTGGGCAACAGTTAGGTAGTTAAGATGCTAATTGCTGCAAGTTGGTGTCGTAGTGAGCAGCAACGTGACACCCAACTCACCAACACCAATATGATACATGGTGGAAGGTGGCAGTTTAGCATTACTTGGGCAACAGTTAGGTAGTTAAGATGCAAATTGGTGCAAGTTGGTGTCGTAGTGAGCAGCAACGTGACACCCAACTCATCAACACCAATATGATACCTGGTGGAAGGTGGCAGTTTAGCATTACTTGGGCAACAGTTAGGTAGTTAAGATGCTGATTGCTGTAAGTTGGTGTCGTAGTGAGCAGCAACGTGACACCCAACTCATCAACACCAATATGATACATAGTGGAAGGTGGCAGTTTAGCATTACTTGGGCAGCAGTTAGGTAGTTAAGATGCTGATTGCTGCAAGTTGGTGTCGTAGTGAGCAGCAACGTGACACCCAACTCATCAACACCAATATGATACATAGTAGAAGGTGGCAGTTTAGCATTACTTGGGTAGCAGTTAGGTAGTTAAGATGCAAATTGGTGCAAGTTGGTGTCGTAATGAGCAACAACTCGACACCCAACTCATCAACACCAATTTAATACATGGTGGAAGGTGAAAAGGTCTATCAGTAAGAAGAGGTGCCTCTTCTTTCCTTAGACCGGAGATTTTAGTTCTCAACAAACAGCATAAATCCATTGCATATAGTTTATGACGATTGGTAAAATCAGCCGTATAACAATATCTGTATAACAAAAGATGAAAATATTTTTGTAAACAAAATCTTTGGCAATTGAAACTTTGATTATCAGTATAGGCAAAATGTTGTTTCAATATATTTTTCTCGTGACTAACACGTCAAATCTATAGACCTTCTTATCTCCGTCTTTATCTCGCCGTGTTGCACAGGTATGTCTAATCACCCCCCCCCCCCATGCCGTGCGCCCCATGTTGATGTTGATGTTGGGGGGGGGGGGGGCTCGCATGCCCCACTTCTTACGTTTCACTCGCAATCTCGTCCAGATCGATTTTCGCGTGGCCTTGCGTCTTTTTATCGCCTCCAGGTGCTGTTTGGTTTGCTTTAATCGTATACAAACCACACTTTGAAAGAGCGGGGAAGTCGGCTCCAAACACAAATTTGAGCAAGTTCATGGAAAGACCAAGTTACTAAGAAACACAAAATGCCTTTCTATTCCAACGATGGTGTATCATTAAGAAATTTGAGGTACTAAGTCTAAATCTACAGCAAAGAGAGCCACTTGCTCATGGCAATATTCGCGTGGGCGAAAGAGGTTCTGTCACTTTGAAATTTCTATGGTTTCCAAGGGGAAGTTTAGTGTGAGTGTGAGGTTATTGTAGACCGGCGTCATTCGTAGTTGTCATTTGTCATCCGAAGACACTCGACAGAAAACCCTTTTCTTTTCTGGACCCGTTTGCTCGCTAGTCTGGAAGTTGTCACTGAACTCCTCACTTAATGTCTTCCCGGCTTTTCCTGAATGAATCATTCGAGTCAATCCTTCCTCATTATCTCTCACAGTACAAAATGAACTAACTTTACCGCTGCATTCCCTAATAGCGCAGAATATTTATTTTATGTCAAATAAAAAATTGATATTTGTTTGACGTTTATTTGATATTCGAAATATCAAAGTCAAATAACGTAATTTTTTGTATTTATTTAACTTTAAAAAAATCAAAGGTTAATAACATCAAATTATGGACATTTGTTGAACATTTACTTGAAAAATATTTTTTATAGTAGGGCTAAATAATGTTTTTATTGAATTGAGATACAAAGTGGTAAGAAACCGTCAAGATTTTCTTTCAATAGGCCTAACTTTCAAATAATATTTAAATTATATTAAACTCAATTATTCAGTTCAATATGTCTATTTATGTAAAATAAAAAATTATTGAGTTGTAAATGTTTAAGTAGTAAATTTAGAACACGTCCTCAGAAGGCTCAGGTGGCTTGTCTGATGTTCAAAGGAAGACGTTTTGTGATGAGGAACGGCAAAAGATTTATTTCTGAGACTATAGCTGTTTAATTGTTGGCATGAAATAAGTGTTTGTGCTTGAGAAGAAAAGTGAGACACTCTATTAAACGTCAAAAGATAATATCAGAAAAGACACTTCTACATCGATGATCATGGAGGAACAAGAAATATTAACGGTGTCAGGAAGGGGAGGCTAAGCATGATAGGGAAAGAAATGCTTTGAAGGGTAGTGCCCGAATGAATGGCTCTTCTGGCAATCCATTAGAGGGTAGTATTACATCAGATACCCTGTCTTTTCCTGCCCATGTGTTTTCCTAAGAGTGTACCATTTGATAAGAAATTAAGCGTTCATCAGAAAATGTCCTGCTTATGTAACCCTCTACCATTTCTAGCCATACCATTATGAATCGTATCAACAAAGAGATGAAAACGATTTTTTCTCGATTTTCTTTACAAAATGTAGTCTGACAATTACTATTGTCTTTCCAGATGGCACCAACGGCGGGGGCGCCACGGCGGCCAAGCCCGGCAGTGCGGGCGCCACCCGAGAGGCCGCCATGCGGGTGCTGCAGCTCTGCCAGAAGGGCGAGTGGCCGCCCATGGACCAAGTGCTCAAGGGACTGGAGAAGACGGTGGCGGCGGGCGGCGACGACGTCAACCCCACACCGCTGGCCGGCATCATGGACCCGGTCGGTCACTCACATTTGCCCCCATACGTCCTTTTATCTTTCCCCTCAAACAAATATAGTCATACACAAAATTGTCTCTCAAAACCCTTAAACTTAAAACTCTTGGCTTACTCTCGGACATAGCCAAACCCCCAAGGATAAACGAAGGCTAATTACCCGATCTCTTGTAGGTCCAAGGCATTCCTCCTCTCTTTTTACCTTAGTAGACGTTACTCGAATCCTCATAAGCCTTAACCCTCAAAACTCATAACTCCCGGTCATATCCCAACCCACAAATAAACTAGGGTGGCTACTTACCTGACACTTATGGGTCTAAGGCACTCCTCTCTCTCCCTTGGTAAGACATTACCGCATTCTTACGAGTGCCAAAGCAATACATGTTTATTCAAAAACCTTCCACTAACTATCTCCGCAATTTCAAACTACTAGTTTCCCTTAAATAAAAACTGCCCTTTACAGTTCCCAAACACTGAGAACAACTGCTTAGCTGTATAATAGTACTGAGTCTAAAAATATCATTATTGAAAATCCCTAGAACTTTGAAATATCTACTGTTAAATATATAATTACATTTTGTGTACCCTATTTTTTAAACAAAGCTCAGCGCCAAGTTGATTTGTTGCTCTTACACCCCCTCATAAATTTACCTCCGAAGCCACCCCTGGATTCCCATGTAACCACCCTTGGACAACTCCTCGTGAACTCAAGGCTGTAACTCTGTGAGTCACCTTCGTAACCACTCCTGGACTCTCATGTAGTTACATGAGAGTCCAGTATCCCTACAGAAAGTTACAGTCCACTATCCCTACACCACTCTTTGTCACATCAACACTGTAACTGTACGAGTTACCTTTTCTAGCCACTCCTGAACTCCCATGTAATTATCCCTGGACCACTAATTGTGACCTCATCGCTGTGATTCACCTTTGTAGCCACCCCTGGACTCCGATGTAACCACCCCGACTCCGGGCATGTCCTTTGATCGCATGTCTCCCCTCAATTCAGTCTCGGTCGATACGTCCATGTACTTTGCGTTTATCCATAACTTCTCTACCCTCTAATCCGTCAGATTCTCCAATTATTTTTATCTCATGTTAGCGTTACATAACAAGATTGCATTACATTTTTGCAGAGTAACCAGTGATTGTTTTGTGTGTTACATGTTAGAAATTCCACTATATAAATTAGTCTTGGAAATTGATTCTTTTATTGCTAACTTTTGATACTTTTTTGATTAGATAAGGTTACCATGGTTCTTGATTTTAATATTAGTTTGGTTGAATTAAATTTATTTAAAAGTAAATCAATTTTAAAGACGCAAATGCTACCGGGATGTGTTTTAAGGCGAATGAGGATGAAATATGAGTGTTGAATTGGTGTGATGCCTTGTGTAGCTTTGTTTCTGTCTAAGATCAGCTGGTTCTTTAGTCAGGGTTATTAATTAATAGCCTAACAACCGATGGAAGCTGCTGGGTCCAGTTTTGAATGCGATTGTATGTTCGAAATCATCAATTACACCGAGAATTAGGATTGTTCAAAATTAAAGATTTTGTGAAAAAATGCACAGTGAAGTTTCTGTTAAACTTAAACGTTGTTCCTGGTGCGGTCGCATTTAACATCGGGGAACCCACGTTGCGTCGACGTCTGAAAGCCAGACTTCCTCAGGATATGATGGATTTCCTGGACCACTGACGACTCCTGCCTCCTTCATCGAACCAAAGGCTGTGTTTAATTTAAATTAACTCTCGAGCGTTCATTAATTTTGTAGTGACAGGGTGTCTCTGATAGAGCGAACCCGCTATTGTTAGTTGTCTTTTGTTATTGGTTTTTATCTTGTTATTAGTTCTGTGTATAATGTAATTTTTGTACATTGATCCAGAAATAAAACATTGTAAAAAAAAATATAACTTACTTCTGGTTTAAATGTAGTAAATCTTTTCCATTTTTCGAATTTAAATAAAGATATTTTATCTTTTTCTTGTTATTTTTGATTATAATGATTATCGAAAACATCTATGGAAAGAGAAAACATTTAATTCTAGTCTGTATATGTATTATCCTGGGTATTTTTCTCTTCTTTATTTGGCCAAAACCTTTAATTTATTTGAGACCACTCAGTTAATTCTAAAATTTGTGAAACACCCACACCTTTGTTATACATATTTTCCGCATACACACTTAATGCAATTTGTTAACCAAGTACACGCCTTGGTTTAACATAACCCCTTTTGTGTGAAAAGGTATATAGTATAGACAAGGCAAAATATCTTGGCCTCTGACAAACTTCACTTCTGGATTCAAATTGGTAAACATATGGTACTAAAAACAGTCTGCGACAATCTTTGGGACTCTACTCCAATTTTTTGAACTGTAAATGGACATCACAGGCCAAGAAATTCGTTTTATCTGTACTTTCGCTAGTGTTCAATGTTTACACTTTACAGCTCTTTCTTGAAAATCAATCAATTTATTTAGCAATGTTAATCAAATGGAAAAATTATTTAAATCAGACAGAAGAAAAGAAATCGTTATTATCAATAGGTTACGAATTGGTCACAGAAATTTTCCCTCTCATCTGTTCAAAATTAATTTAAAATCAGACCCTTCATGTGACTGTTCTGCTCCAGAAGGAAGTTTGGATCACATAATTTTTGAGTATCCACTCTTAATCAAATCAAGAACGAATCTATTGGCAACTCTTCAAAATCTCGGTTTTCGAAATCCTCAAGATCTTAGAATTATAAATTTATTAAAAGACGACAATCCTTTAGTTTGGTTTTCATTAGCAAAATTTCTAGTTGAAGAAAATTACTTAGTGTGATGTAAACGTGTAAACTTCAAGCCATTTGGACCTCCAATTAGTTGTTGAACTTTGTTACTTATGTTGTTAGTTCTATAGTTTTCTGTACACAATTTTTGTATTTTTGAAGTGGGCTTTCATGGTGCACTGCCAAAGCCGAAATAAATAAAAAATAAAAAAATGGGAAAAATACGAGCTTTAAAGAATTGTAGGGTCCTTCATTTAAAATGGATATTTACTTTAGAAAAAACTTCACTCCGAGCTCTATCCAATGACACCAAAATCATTAAAGTTAGTTGAAAACTGTTGGAGGAGTTTCTTGTACAACCGTGTCGCGTATTAAATGTGTATAAATGTCTTCAAAGGCAATAGATAGTTTTTTTCACTTTCATAGGAAACATTTTATAAAATGGAAGGCGCTTTTAACAGCGTAAACCCCATTTCTTATGTCACTGCCTATTACCGAGACGGTATTGCAATTGTGAACCTTTAAAGGGTTTTTAAGTGCCAGTTAGATCGGTTTTTACCAATGTAGGGCACGTTAGAGGCTTTATCAGCAAGGAGGGTCTGGAAGGGGGCGTGGGGGGGGGGTCATAAGGCTCTGTTATCAGAGCAGGGTGGCGTGCTCCCCAACACTGATAACATCTCCACAGCGCGAAAATACTTTGACATTAAATAAATGTGTCAACGCACCTAGCCCCTGACCTGAAACACACATTCCGAACAAGTGCTTTATAACGCGCTATTAAATTTGCGTTCGATACGCTACTTTAATCGTTTTATTGCCTGATTTTGGTATAAGAACACTCATTGCACTAGTGAACAACCCTATCATTTGAGATGGGGGTTTGAGTATTTAAAAATTAAAAAGCTGCGTAAGGAAAAATTTACATAAATCTTCTCTTAAAACTTTTAAATAAATGCGGATGTACAAGATCGCCTTAATGTAGTTTATAATACTATACTCTAAAATGTACTATTACAACAATTTTGTCAATCTCGAACACATTGAAAAGAAAGCAAAAATCGCCTATTAAAAAAAAAAAAATCTGTCATTTTATAACCAGATTGGAGGGACTATATTGCCAAAGAAGTAAATGCTATAGGAATGATTAAGAGGCCTTTTTTTTAAATAAAATATTGAATAAAATAAATTATCGTTTGCGTTGACGCATGCCGAGAATTATCCTTGTTGCAGATCACCGGGATGACACCGCTGATGTTCGCAGTGAAGGAGAACCGGACATCGTTCGTGGACCGGATGATAGACCTGGGCTGCGACATCACTGCCAGGAACATGATGTTTAAGTGACGATGCATGACCATGGTTGTCCTTGTTGCAGGTCACCGGGATGACACCGCTGATGTTCGCAGTGAAGGAGAACCGGACATCGTTCGTGGACCGGATGATAGACCTGGGCTGCGACATCACTGCCAGGAACATGATGTTTAAGTGACGATGCATGACCATGGTTGTCCTTGTTGCAGGTCACCGTGATGACACCGCTGATGTTCGCAGTGAAGGAGAACCGGACATAGTTCGTGGACCGGATGATAGACCTGGGCTGCGACATCACTGCCAGGAACATGATGTTTAAGTGACGATGCATGACCATGGTTGTCCTTGTTGCAGATCACCGGGATGACACCGCTGATGTTCGCAGTGAAGGAGAACCGGACATCGTTCGTGGACCGGATGGTAGACCTGGGCTGCAACATCACCGCCAGGAACATAATGTTTAGTGTCGATGCATGACCAGGGTTGTAGTAGTTGCAGGTCACCGGGATAACACCGCTGATATTCGCAGTGAAGGAGAACCGGACATCGTTCGTGGACCGGATGATAGACCTGGGCTGCGACATCACTGCCAGGAACATGATGTTTAAGTGACGATGCATGACCATGGTTGTCCTTGTTGCAGGTCACCGGGATGACACCGCTGATGTTCGCAGTGAAGGAGAACCGGACATCGTTCGTGGACCGGATGATAGACATGGGCTGCGACATCACTGCCAGGAACATGATGTTTAAGTGACGATGCATGACCATGGTTGTCCTTGTTGCAGGTCACCGGGATGACACCGCTGATGTTCGCGGTGAAGGAGAACCGGACATCGTTCGTGGACCGGATGATAGACCTGGGCTGCGACATCACTGCCAGGAACATGATGTTTAAGTGACGATGCATGACCATGGTTGTCCTTGTTGCAGGTCACCGGGATGACACCGCTGATGTCCGCGGTGAAGGAGAACCGGACATCGTTCGTGGACCGGATGATAGACCTGGGCTGCGACATCACTGCCAGGAACATGATGTTTAAGTGACGATGCATGACCATGGTTGTCTTTGGTCACCGGGATGACACCGCTGATGTTCGCGGTGAAGGAGAACCGGACATCATTCGTAGACCGGGTGATAGACCTGGGCTGCAACATCACCGCCACTAACATGATGTTTAAATTAATGTTGACGCATGACCAGGGTTGTCCTTGTTGCAGATCACCTGGATGACACCGCTGATGTTCGCGTTGAAGGAGAACCGGACATCATTCGTAGACCGGATGATAGACCTGGGCTGCAACATCACCGCCAGGAACATTATTTTTAAATTAATGTTGACGCATGACCAGGGTTGTCCTTGTTGCAGATCACCGGGATGACACCGCTGATGTTCGCGGTGAAGGAGAACCGGACGTCGTTCGTGGACCGGATGATAGGCCTGGGCTGCAACATCACCGCCAGGAACATAATGTTTAGTGACGATGCATGACCAAGGTTGTCCTTGTCGTAGATCATCGGGATGACACCGCGGATGTTCGCGGTGAAGGAGAACCGGACATCGTTCGTTAACCGGATGATAGACCTGGGCTGCGACATCACCGACAGGAACATAATGTTTAGTGACGATGCATGACCAGGGTTGTCCTTGTTGTAGATCACCGGGATGACACCGCTGATGTTCGCGGTGAAGGAGAACCGGACGTCGTTCGTTAACCGGATGATAGACCTGGGCTGCAACATCACCACCAGGAACATAATGTTTAGTGACGATGCAAGACCAAGGTTGTCCTTGTCGTAGATCATCGGGATGACACCGCTGATGTTCGCGGTGAAGGAGAACCGGACATCGTTCGTGGACCGGATGATAGACCTGGGCTGCGACATCACCACCAGGAACATAATGTTTAGTGACGATGCATGACCAGGGTTGTAGTAGTTGCAGGTCACCGGGATGACACCGCTGATGTTCGAAGTGAAGGAGAACCGGACATCGTTCGTGGACTGGATGATAGACCTGGGTTGCGACATCACCGCCAGGAACATAATGTTTAGTGTCGATGCATGACCAGGGTTGTAGTAGTTGCAGGTCACCGGGATGACACCGCTGATGTTCGCGGTGAAGGAGAACCGGACATCGTTCGTGGACCGGATGGTAGACCTTTGCTGCAACATCACCGCCAGGAACATAATGTTTAGTGTCGATGCATGACCAGGGTTGTCCTAGTTGCAGGTCACCGGGATGACACCGCTGATGTTCGCGGTGAAGGAGAACCGGACATCGTTCGTGGACCTGATGGTAGACCTGGGCTGCGACATCACTGCCAGGAACATGATGTTTAAGTGACGATGCATGACCATGGTTGTCCTTGTTGCAGGTCACCGGGATGACACCGCTGATGTTCGCGGTGAAGGAGAACCGGACATCGTTCGTGGACCGGATGATACACCTGGGCTGCGACATCACTGCCAGGAACATGATGTTTAAGTGACGATGCATGACCATGGTTGTCCTTGTTGCAGGTCACCGGGATGACACCGCTGATGTCCGCGGTGAAGGAGAACCGGACATCGTTCGTGGACCGGATGATAGACCTGGGCTGCGTCATCACTGCCAGGAACATGATGTTTAAGTGACGATGCATGACCATGGTTGTCCTTGTTGAGGGTCACCGGGATGACACCGCTGATGTTCGCGGTGAAGGAGAACCGGACATCATTCGTAGACCGGGTGATAGACCTGGGCTGCAACATCACCGCCACTAACATGATGTTTAAATTAATGTTGACGCATGACCAGGGTTGTCCTTGTTGCAGATCACCTGGATGACACCGCTGATGTTCGCGTTGAAGGAGAACCGGACATCATTCGTAGACCGGATGATAGACCTGGGCTGCAACATCACCGCCAGGAACATGATGTTTAAATTAATGTTGACGCATGACCAGGGTTGTCCTTGTTGCAGATCACCGGGATGACACCGCTGATGTTCGCGGTGAAGGAGAACCGGACGTCGTTCGTGGACCGGATGATAGGCCTGGGCTGCAACATCACCGCCAGGAACATAATGTTTAGTGACGATGCATGACCAAGGTTGTCCTTGTCGTAGATCATCGGGATGACACCGCGGATGTTCGCGGTGAAGGAGAACCGGACATCGTTCGTTAACCGGATGATAGACCTGGGCTGCGACATCACCGACAGGAACATAATGTTTAGTGACGATGCATGACCAGGGTTGTCCTTGTTGTAGATCACCGGGATGACACCGCTGATGTTCGCGGTGAAGGAGAACCGGACGTCGTTCGTTAACCGGATGATAGACCTGGGCTGCGACATCACCGCCAGGAACATAATGTTTAGTGACGATGCAAGACCAAGGTTGTCCTTGTCGTAGATCATCGGGATGACACCGCTGATGTTCGCGGTGAAGGAGAACCGGACATCGTTCGTGGACCGGATGATAGACCTGGGCTGCGACATCACCGCCAGGAACATAATGTTTAGTGACGATGCATGACCAGGGTTGTAGTAGTTGCAGGTCACCGGGATGACACCGCTGATGTTCGAAGTGAAGGAGAACCGGACATCGTTCGTGGACTGGATGATAGACCTGGGTTGCGACATCACCGCCAGGAACATAATGTTTAGTGTCGATGCATGACCAGGGTTGTAGTAGTTGCAGGTCACCGGAATGACACCGCTGATGTTCGCGGTGAAGGAGAACCGGACATCGTTCGTGGACCGGATGGTAGACCTTTGCTGCAACATCACCGCCAGGAACATAATGTTTAGTGTCGATGCATGACCAGGGTTGTCCTAGTTGCAGGTCACCGGGATGACACCGCTGATGTTCGCGGTGAAGGAGAATCGGACATCGTTCGTGGACCGGATGGTAGACCTGGGCTGCGACATCACTGCCAGGAACATGATGTTTAAGTGACGATGCATGACCAGGGTTGTCCTAGTTGCAGGTCACCGGGATGACACCGCTGATGTTCGCGGTGAAGGAGAACCGGACATCGTTCGTGGACCGGATGGTAGACCTGGGCTGCGACATCACTGCCAGGAACATGATGTTTAAGTGACGATGCATGACCATGGTTGTCCTTGTTGCAAATTACCGGGATGACACCGCTGATGTTCGCGGTGAAGGAGAACCGGACATCGTTCGTGGGCCCGATGGTAGACCTGGGCTGCAACATCACCGCCAGGAACATAATGTTTAGTGTCGATGCATGACCATCGTTGTCCTTGTTGCAGATCACCGGGATGACACCGCTGATGTTCGCGGTGAAGGAGAACCGGACATCGTTCGTGGACCGGATGGTAGACCTGGGCTGCAACATCACCGCCAGGAACATAATGTTTAGTGTCGATGCATGACCAGGGTTGTCCTAGTTGCAGGTCTTCGGGATGACACCGCTGATGTTCGCGGTGAAGGAGAACCGGACATCGTTCGTGGACCGGATGATAGACATAGGCTGCGACATCACTTCCAGGAACATGATGTTTAAGTGTCGGTGCATGACCAAGGTGGTGCTTGTTGCAAATTACCGGGATGACACCGCTGATGTTCGCGGTGAAGGAGAACCGGACATCGTTCGTGGACCGGATGATAGACATAGGCTGCGACATCACTTCCAGGAACATGATGTTTAAGTGTCGGTGCATGACCAAGGTTGTCCTTGTTGCAGATCACCGGGATGACACCGCTGATGTTCGCGGTGAAGGAGAACCGGACATCGTTCGTGGACCGGATGATAGACCTGGGCTGCGACATCACTGCCAGGAACATGATGTTTAAGTGACGATGCATGACCATGGTTGTCCTTGTTGCAGATCACCGGGATGACACCGCTGATGTTCGCGGTGAAGGAGAACCGGACGTCGTTCGTGGACCGGATGATAGACCTGGGCTGCGACATCACTGCCAGGAACATGATGTTTAAGTGACGATGCATGACCAAGGTTGTCCTTGTTGCAGATCACCGGGATGACACCGCTGATGTTCGCGGTGAAGGAGAACCGGACATCATTCGTGGACCGGATGATAGACCTGGGCTGCGACATCACCGCCAGGAACATGATGTTTAAGTGACGATGCATGACCAAGGTTGTCCTTGTTGCAGATCACCGGGATGACACCGCTGATGTTCGCGGTGAAGGAGAACCGGACGTCGTTCGTGGACCGGATGATAGACCTGGGCTGCGACATCACCGCCAGGAACAACGTGAGTTACCTTATCCTACCTCTAGAGACCATGAAGACGTATTAGTCTATGGGAAGCTAGAAAAAGTACTTAATACCAAGTAAAACCCAAAGTGGTTAAGCTAAAAAAAAACCTGTCAATCGAATTTTGTATGTGGAGTATTGTTTACACAATACCACAAACATATTGTCTCCTGTCGTTTAGTAGAAAGTTTTCATAACTGATGTCCTGTAAAGTTGAAGATTTCATTCAAGCGATTGAAGCTCAAAACTTTTTTGAGAAAATACTACACACAAGTTCTTGTCTGCTTTTCTCAGCAGCGAAGTTCATTCTCCACAGTGTTTTGGACTTGCATCCGTCTGGTTCTGAGGTACAGTTTTGTGGAGACTGTTTTAAGTTGGGATCAATTGAACCCTCTACCACACAATTTGGCAATCGACGGCTTTTCATCGAATCATTCCAGTATTTATCAGTTGAGTTAACAAGTAATTTATCACACTCGACCCAAAATGGGTAATCCGGTTTTCCGGTAATACGGCTCCTAAAATAAACAGTATTAAAATTTCACGATATAATATTTCGGCAATTGCAGGGATTCTGAGGGTTTATTAATATAACTTAAAAAACGCGAAGTAATATGCACTTTTTAATAATTTTCTACTAACTCGCTATAGGTGAAATAATAAAAACCGACGGGTAAATGGATTGATTCAGCTTGAGTTGGAGGAGGAGACCTCCCCTGGAGTTCTCCCCTCCTGGACCTCTCTTACTGTCGTTCTGTTCTCTGTCGTCCCAGCATCAACGAGGGAGAGTGTGGGGTCAGTAGCCGGCCTATATTTCCGGACAATGACTGACCCACTGGGGACCGGTCAAAGTTGTTGACAGAATCGACTGGCACCTTTGACCCTCGTCACACAACCCGCCGTGCAAGGAGGAAACAAACACAGACGTGGCAGATAATCTCGATAGCACGTCCTAAAGCAGATTCGCGTTTATAGGTTTCGTAGATATGCAAACGTGCAAACGTCTTATATTAATTTGATTCGGAAATACAACACTATTCATGAAAAATGTGAGCTTCGTTAAAGCAATAACAATTGTAGTTAAACAACAACAACAATGGTAGCCGGCTTCTTCTGAGGCCGGCCTTCGTGAAAATGTGAGCAGCCATTTACATGTGGCGCTTCAAAAATAGTGGTAAAAACTAGTTTAGGAGGGTATATATTCTGAATAGTTCTAAATTAAAAGCTGCTTCAAAGTTATTATTTAATAAACAGTTCTGGGTCCGAGCATTTGCTCAGTAAACTTGATAACTTGTAAGACGGGAGTTCGTTCATTTCGCTCACTCCCCAGTCCAAAAGTTGGTGGTTTAAAGTTAATGGTCCATAGTTTGAAAATATTACACATTGGTTCATTTCTATAGTTATCAGCAGATTTTTGTACAGTTTAGTATAGATAAAAAAATTACGATGGGCACCGTAATGGCCAGTCAGTCATATCGTCCTATGACTGACTTTTCGTTTTCATGGGCACTTTGAAGAGCTTCTGGACAGAAACGAGATTTTCTCCAGTTTTGAGACCAGCTCCAATTGATTGTTAGTGACCAAAAACACTTGTATAAACAAAACATTAGGAAAGAAAAAGATTAGCTAGTACAAACAGTACAAACATTTTAGTGGATATGTAGTATATGCTATTGTTAACTTTTTTCGTTAAATACGTTTGTACACGATTCACTTAACGTATTTCAATATTTAAATAATTTAATTCACTAATGGTCTTAAAAATTTTATGTTTGAGATTCGTATACCCTTTTGTTATAAGTCCTATGTTTTTTATATTTTTTTTTATTTTATTAATCACTGTTTATCTGTCATTCATTTGCTCGAAATTAAAATTGTATGATTATGCTATAACTACCAACTACCAATTATGATATATTTGGCCACTGGCATTCTTAGACTAGACTCAAAAATCGTTGAGGTAGAACACCCTTTGTAAGAGCGTTTATATGAAGATAATTTTTACCACAATTAACAGGCATTTCAGTTTTTTACGTTTAGAGTAACAGAGTAACTTATTTCATCCAAGAATCTTCACTTTACCAACACACTCCTTCAATTCCTAAACTAAGCAACAGCAATTTCCCTCAAACAGTACAGACTGCAATCCTATATTGCATTGCATATACAGAAACTTTTCCCAGTTTCGTTCCCAAAGTTGTTTCTCTTTATTTATACCACGTCATTTCGTGCCTTGGCACATCAATCTCCCTTATCATATCCAGATCTCGGCCACACATGTGCTGGGATTCGCCGCATCGTAATAGCCGCAACCACAAGTATGTTAGCACATTTAAAAACCAAACTATCGTATACAAGTGGAGACAAATTATCATACTTTTAAGCAAAATTATCGTACTATTTACTACCTTGCGTTGAATGAAGTAATGATGTCACTTAATATTGCTATTACAACTGTTTAAGAAAATGGAGCATTACTACTAAATTACATCAATTACCATATTTAAACAAAAGTTGAATCAAATAATACACATTTAAAAACCACCATCTTGTTATTGAGAATCACTGAACAACCAGATGTACAAGACTATGCATAATGTGCAATACCTCTCCATTGACTACTCTGAAAAAGGTTTAGATATATTAAAAATTTGTATTCTTAACAAGAAAAATACATTTGAGCAATTACATAGCCTTCATTAATATTTTAACTAAAACGATCCATCGTACTTTGAGCGTACGATACTAAAACAATATTGTATATTGTACCAATGGTGAGATTATCGTAAAAATACGATAATTGCTGTAGGTCTGGTTTGGGAGGGTCACCACCATTTGATCGACATGATGTTGGTCGTTTGACGTATTGGTCGACTTTATAAAAATTAAATAATATATCGAAATCAAACCGGAAAACCAACTGATCGATATAAGACTTGGTAGCATGACCATTTGCACGACTTTAAATAATTAATTAATAATAATAAAATAAATCACTGGAACCAACTGATCGACATTATGTTAGGTAGAATAACCATTTGGATGACTTTCTAAAACTAGTAATAATTTAATAAAATCATAAAACAAATTGGTCGATATGAAATTTGATCCAACGACAGCAGGTCGTGCTGTTTTCCTCTAGTCCGTGTCTCTCCCCTTGCGCCGTGTCGACGTGTTGCCGTGTCGTGTGCACGGCAATGCAAATGTTGCGTGGCGTGTGTATCAAGGTCTTGAGACTGAGACCTGCAGGTTGTGCAATCGATGGGGCCGACCTAGTAACTACTTTTAACGTTTTGGGGGCGCAAGGCAACACCCCTTTGAGATGGTGTTTTAGTTAGTTTTCATATTTTTTTTTACTATTCAGTGTATTTGTCCACTACAAGTTTGTTCGATTTAAAAGAGATCAACAGAGTTAGTGTGCATAATGGTTGGTTCTTCATTTAAAGTCTTCATTGCACGATTCCATAAGTAATTTGATAGGAGATCAATAAAAAGTTAAATCACTTAATGACACTTATTTTACAGTCTTATACATCTTAACAAGTCTTCCTACAGATAATTTTAATCAGAAAATTTAATTTTTATTTTAAAATTTTTTTATTACATATTTGTTATTTTTATTTTTACGAGTGAATTTGAATGAACTAAGGACTTGACATTGAGTCTGCATCTATATTGTTTAAAAACTCAGGCGCACAGAACATTTTTCTGTGCGCTCTCAAGAAAGTAGGATTTAACTACTCCTACCATCTTTATTGAAAGCCACCATCACTCACTCACTAAAATCAATAAATAATTTAGCATGAAACTTAAAAAGTTTAAATTTTACACTGCAACATCCCTAAATAGTGTTTGCCATAATATTGCAAAGAAAATTCTGCTCTCGCTAAAGACGTTATCAAGGTCATCATTAATATTTTTATCGAAATTTATTAACAAGCAAATTCATATCTTGTTCATTACCTGTGTCCCGGGATCGCCGCCAAGCCAGCCAGGGGTCGCGTGATGGTGTATGCACTCCTGACCGGATATTACCGTCCACTTCCGGTTACCCCCCCTCCCCCCCTCATCAGCCGACCCTGATAAGTGACAAGGGTAATACCACGAGAACACCAGTGATTGACCAGGTGATTACCACGTCAATTGTGATTACGATGGGTGTCAATTAACCGGCATGCAGCGTCAGTCAGTAAAAAATGAACGAGAGGACAAGTGATGGGGTGGGAATTGTTTAAAATACGTTGAATCTCACTTTTCTATAAGATATGACAGGGTAAACTATAGTTTAATTTATGACTGTAAATTAAAACCTCCATAACCGTAAGCGATTTGAAAAGTGACAAGAGATGTTTAAGTGATTAAGTACCGAGGGACCAAGCTTATGGTCGGTAAAATTATTACTTTCTTTTCTCTCACATAGCTCGTTCGCTCCGCTCACTCGCCTTCTTTCTTTTTAAAAAAGGCTCGTTCGCTTCGTTCACTCGCCAGACCAAAGAGTGCTGCATTTTGGTATAATTTTTCTAAACCACGGGTTAAAGCGGGGCCTACGATTCGTAGGCCCCGGTTAAAGATGTAACACATTGATTTATATCTACAGTAATCAGCTGATTTTTGTTCAATTTAAAAATCTCCATAAGGATAACATGGGATCTTTGAAGGGCTCTGGGAAAAAACCGAATTTTCCTAGCAGTGGAATCAGCTCCAATCGATTCCTCGTGGCCAAAACCAACACCTCCTAGCAAAACCCCGTTATCCGTACAAACATTGTTTGTTTTAGAGTAAAAGATTTAGGCCATGATGACTTAGATCTTCACCTGTTAAAACGTTAAAAATTTCACAGTCTATATACGTACAAAATGAATAAAAAGCAAGTCAGTATTACGAAATTAAATAATGGTTTATGAGATTTTATTATTTTCAGCCGATTATGTTACATTTTTAACGCATTTTCACAGAGCAACAAGACTATCCCATTAAATTCAATAGTTACACGCATCAAGTTTTATCAAGCGAGAGTTTTGCAGTTTTAGCTAATTTTGAATAAACGTCAAATGTCAATGGGTGTTTAAACACCCACACACCCCATAAAGTATTGTAGTCCAGGCTCTGAACAGGTTGAGCATGCATAAAAGTCTAACGAAATTTGACTTTTGATTATTGTTGGGAACATGTAGTAGATGTAAAAAATCGATGTTGCCACATTTCCAAAGTGGGCACAACACGGGGGACGCCCCCTAGAGGAAGTCGTAGAGGAAACTGTGTTGGCCTATGTCATGTTGTATATCAATTTAAAGGTCTTTGAATGTAGATTCGAATGCCACAAAGCCGATCTCTAAAGGTCGATTATAACTCGAGTTATTGCGTTTTGAAATTTCGGCAAAATGCTTTTTATGCAAAGTTTGACTGCCTGCCATTTCTAACTCGATCGTTCATTTATGGTCGGCTTTGCGAAATTGCTTTCTATTAAACATAATCTTAAAGCTTACGTTAAATATTTCACAAAAAATTTCGTGGATTGTCCCAAATAGGACTGAAAATCATAATGTAATTACAATATTTCGGACAGCAATTGAAGACGGCAGATGAAGACTTAAATAAAACATTTAACTTAATTTTCAGGATATTTATAAAGAGGAGATAGACATAATTTAAATAGATTTGAAAATAATGTCGCAAACTCGACCTCAAATGAACGTTGGAGCCAGAAATGGTAAGCAGTCAAAATTTGCATGAAAGGATTTTACCGAAATTTCAAAACGCAATAACTCGCGTTATATTCGACCTTTAGAGATCGGGTTTGTGGCATTTTAATCTACATTCAAAGACCTTTAAAATGATATATAACATGACATAGGCCAATTCAGTTTCCTCTACGACTTCCTCTAGGGGTCGTCCCCCGTGTTGTGCCCACTCTGGAAATGTGGCAACATCGATTTTTTACATCTACTAAATGTTCCCAACAATAATCAAAAGTCAAATTTAGTTAGACTTTTATGCATGCTCAACCTGTTCAGAGCCTGGACTATTGGGTGGTTAATCAAAACACTGCAAGCGTAGAATATAAACAACCAACGAATAATGTAAGATCTCGATCCAAAATTAGAACGGACAAACAAGCGGTAGGCAACTGGAATATTTAGCACCTCTGACAATTAGGGGGTTCTTGCTCTCGAATCTCAGAGATAATCTGCACTCGAGAGGAACTGCAGAGGAAATAAAACTGCGGACACGCTATTCTAACCTTTATCCCCTCGAAAAGGTTACAAATGCGGTTTTTTCACTCGAATCGACTTGAATTCTGGCTTCTGATAACAATCTGTGCCATTAGTTGGGTGTCCAGTTGATTTATAAACAATTCTGGAACTATTGTTGTTTAACATACAAAAATAGTTTTAATATTTTGAAATCCTTTGATCAGTTGGGATAGCTTACTACGGATAACTTAAAATGGCACTTCTGTAATAATATGTTTCGAAAATATATTAGGCAAAGACTGCATTACCAAAATTTGGAGTTTTGTAAGTAAAAAAAGGGGAAAAAGATTTATAAACGAGAAAAATTAACGTTCAGTCTTTACTAGAGAGGCTTTCATTTTTTTGGGCGCTTCAATTTCACACTTTAATATTACCTAATTTTTCTTTATTTCACATAATGTTTATCAAATTTATTGGCACTAAAGTTGAATATTTGGAGAAAATTGATTGTTTTGAAAATGAATCTGGTCTGTTCTAAAATGTATTTAGTAGTTTGCGAGGTATTAATTTTTAAGAAATAGCCTTCAAACTCATGCTTATATGTTTTCTAAAATTCACAAGGATACATGCAAGGAATCTAAAATAAGTAAAAAGAAGGTAGGGGTCAAGACATGCAACGCCCTCTATGCACCAGGTGTTCTTTTGCACCTATGACATCACCATTTATTTACGTTTACAATAAACATAAATAACTTTCAATTAGTTAGTTATCTTCAATAAATTCCTGTTAGTAATTTTTGGGTGTCATCTTAAGGGAATAAACTTTATAAGAGAGAGTTAATTAATTTTCATTGATTTCCAGCTGAAGACATTTTTTTAAAGATTTTTTTGTCGTAATAAAATACCTTCATTTTAGCAAGTTCAAAAGTGACACTTTTCTAGCAAAGACTGTGATCGTGAGTGACTTTGAATACAGTAGTGTTTGAGTATTATGCAAACAAGAACATTATTTAAACTAAATACAGTTTCTTTATTGTGATTGCCTACAGCAAGTTTACATCATGCTATCTTAATGCTGGATGTACCTGATAGTGTTGAATATGCACGAAAGTAAAACACACTCAAGAACCTCACGAGGATCACATTTTTTTTTTTTTTTTTTTTTTTTTAATCAACAGATATTCAAACATGTTTTTTCAGTGTGTGGTTAGATCTAAATGATTAGAAAAAACACAACCACATATTTTTAGTAAAATGAATTTCTATGACAATTTTAACAACGGTTACAAACGAGTAGAACATTTATTTTCATCAAACATAAAATAAATACAAGGCAGTAATAAACTATTTCAAAGAATAGTGTAAGTTTCAAATTAATTTCACACACACTTTTGACATTAACTTAACAGGTTTTACAACTTAACCTTATCGTTAACATAAAAACATTATGAGTTTCAGCATCAAAACATTACATAGGTTTTGACAGTTCTCTGCAATCAGTAAACAAAAACTAAATCAGCTGTCAAGCCTTGCACCGGCTACATCATGATTTTTGTTTACGTGACCCTTACCTTCTATTTCTAGCTTCCTTGGATACATGGATAACTGGTTTTAACTGAATAGTTTGAAATCTTAACAACAATAAGACGAGCAATGTCTGGAAGGATGTGTGTTCCATGATCTTGAAATCTAGCGAGTGAATTTTGCTTAAACTTTGCATTTAAGAGTGTTTTGGCCCAGAAATCAGTTTATACACAGCCTCAATGAAAAAAAAAATCGAATTTGGTCTAAATTTCAGTTTTAAAATGATAATTTTTAACATTGGTCTTATAGGTTGCTATTTTGGTTACGAAATAACAACGAAAGGTATACAAAAATAAAAGTACATAAATGTTAAGCAGTCTTTTTGAAACAGCTGTCAACTGTGAAGAGGTATAGTTGGTTGTTGGTGGAAATTTAATAGCTTATTACTATGAAACTATAACAAAAGAGAATAAAAACCAACGAGCAAGGTTCGGTTAACCTGGTGCTACAACTCTAAACCAAATGAAATAGCCTATTTCTAACTCTATAACCCAACCTTTGTAAAACCATTACTTTATTTCAAAACCACAGTACCTAAAATAAATAAATTTGAATCTGCAATATTTAGCACCAAGCAATTATAGTGGTTGTGGTCCAGATTTTAACAGATATGCAAATCACTCTTGGGGGAAGGTTTGTAAAAAAAAAGACTGCAAATTCGGCCACAAATCACGCAACAAAACACTACATCCACGGCGAGGGCGAGGCGGAGACGCTATCGGCACGTCATCGCCGCTGGGGCTTCACAACATTATAATGAGCAGATATTTTAATTTACGGTCAATACCAAACAAAATAAAACATCTAAACCAACTTTCAAATTTATAAAAATAACGGTTGAAATAAGTGACGTTTCATAAGAGTAGTAAATTGTGACATTACTAGATGAAGTCGCATAATCTCACCGTTGGAATTATTTGCGACTAATAACTTTGTCCATTTTAAATAAGTTAACTTTCTTGGAAGATTTATAGATAATTTGTTGGGGGAAATACTGTAATTAAATGAAATATAAAAGTGGATTAACTTAGATCTAACGTTTCTTGTACATATTTATTATTATACAAATTTCATGTTTTACAATAAAATACTAAAAACTAAGTCAATTAAATTTAAATTTTTGTGCATAATTTGTGGATAAGCCCCCATAGCTAAAGAATATATCAAAAGGGTTTAACAAACATGTTAAGTTCCAGTTCTGTCCCAAACTATACAGATAATTTGGTATTCAGACCTCCTATAGGGCCTCCTTCTAAAAATATCCATTAATATTTTTAAGTTTCTTAGTGGCAGTTTCTTGAGTTTTCTGAATATTCTTGCTCACAAGCTTCAGAATGTATATTTTTAGAAGATAGGCTAGTTAGTTTTAGTCTATGAGACAAAGTGTTGCGCCAGGACCACTAAACAGGTTTTAATCCAACTTAAACAATTTATCAGTCTAGAGAAAACTTTTAAAAAGTTGTCATTACATCTTCAACATTTAATTTAAAGTATGCTTTATACATTTCAAGATAAAATTTTGTTTAAAATTATTAATATTTAATTAATAATTAACTATTTAATTAATAGTACCAGGAGGACCGAGCGTTGCTCGGTGAAATATTAGTAAATTTAAATATCAGAATAAACTTTATTGACATTTAATATGCAGTACATAAACAGCTGTTACATTTCTTTTTGAAGTTCTGAATGTACTTCTTGTTTATCTATATATTAATAGGCAAGCATGTTTCATTTCCTCCTTTTTTCTCAGCTTGTGTGCAACGTAGGAGAAATCCGCGCATACCGTTAGAAAGGTATAGTGCTGTAGATGAGCAGAATCACGTTTTAATTCACATCGGCCCATGGGGCTACGCTCTACAAGCTTTTAAAGTTTCACTGTTAATCTTATGGGAGAAGGATAATTGATTGAATCATCAGACAGCTGTTGTAATAACAAATGCTAGCAGATAAGGAAGAACAGATGTTTCATTTATAAAACAATTTAAAATTATTTTCCTCAAGATCTACTTGATTTTTGGTCGAATTTCGACCAGTGGGCGATCTCTAGTATGTTGTTAATTCGTTGCCAACATGGCAACAAATAAGCCCAATGTTAAAATTTTGTAATTTTAAACTTTAATTTTTAGCAAAATTAGATTTTCCCTGGGGGCGAGACCCATCTCAATCGTATATTTTTAAGGTAAAACTAAGTTTATTCCAAAATTTGAAGGAAATCGTCGGAGCCGTTTTTGAGATAATTGTGCAAGCAAGCAAACAAGCAAACATTGCTCGTATAAGAGTATAGGATTTAAAATAATTCAATTATTTATTTAATTACATTTTGTATGGTCTTCTTGGAAATAAAATGATACTTTGTCGTATGTTTAAAAGTTTTGATAAAAGAAATAATCCGAGAGGCACCATTTCCCTGAGTAATGCCTAGATGTAGTAATGACTAGCTGGAAGTACCTGCGTGATGGAAACAAGGCAGATTTATTTCAGACATCTTTACGTGGAACTAGACATCAGATAAGGTGGGGTCCCATGTCCTGCACTGCAATGGTAATGGGCGCTAGGGTCAAGGTCATACCACGGCACGCAGATTGAACTGATTATAGGAACACTTGGCGAGTTGCGAATTTTATGCATGGTGCAATCAAACAATCTTCAATATGAATGAGCCTTAACGAGATATGGTATTGTTGTTTACTCCTCACTCACAGATCACTCAGCACAAATACTTAATGCACATTGTTACTATTATAAGTAATTTTTAAATTGAAATTAAAAACCTTTAAGACATAATTTAAAATAACCACTAAACGTTAAAATGCCCTGATTTAACCCTTGGTTTTAAGATTTAACCCTGTAACAAGCTCAGCCAGCAATTCCATCGCCAAACTTTGTCCGAGGTGAGTCAGTTATTAGCATTTTTGCTGTCTCACTCAACCTAGTGTAATATTGCACAACATCTGACACCTTAACCCTGAAGCAACCTCATACAGCAATTCCGCCGCCAAAATTTGTCCGGGAATATTCGGTTATTAGCATTGTTGCTGTCTCTCTCAACCTTGTGTAATATTGTGCAACCTTAGACACATTAACCCTGCAGCGAAGTCAGTCAGCAACTCCGCCGCCAAACTTTGACTGGAGCGAGACGGTTAACAGCATCGTTGCTGTTTCACTCAACCTTGTGTAATATTGTGTAACATTTGACACATTAACCCTGAATCCAGCTCAGTTAGCAATTCCGCCGGCAAACTTGGTCCGGGGCGAGTCGGTTATAGCATTGTTGCTGTCTCACTCAACCTTGTGTAATATTGTGTAACATTTGACACATTAACCCTGAATCCAGCTCAGTTAGCAATTCCGCCGGCAAACTTGGTCCGGGGCGAGTCGGTTATAGCATTGTTGCTGTCTCACTCAACCTTGTGTAATGTTGTGCAACCTTTGCCACATTAACCCTTAATCCAGCTCAGTCAGCAATTCCGCCACCAAACTTTGTGCGGGGTGAGTCGGTTATAGCATCGTTGCTGTCTCACTCAACCTTGTGTAATATTGTACAACCTTCGACACATTAACCCTGAAGCCAGCTCAGTCGGCAATTCCTCCGCCAAACTTTGTCTGGGGTGAGTCAATTATTAGCATTGTTGCTGTCTCACTCAATCTTGTGTAATATTGTACAACCTTCGACACATTAACCCTGAAGCCAGCTCAGTCGGCAATTCCGCCACCAAACTTTGTCTGGGGCGAGTCAATTATTAGCATTGTTGCTGTCTCACTCAATCTTGTGTAATATTGTACAACCTTCGACACATTAACCCCGCAACCAGCTCATTCAGCAATTCCGCCACCAAACTTTGTCTGGGGCGAGTCGGTTATTAGCATTGTTGCTGTGTCACTCAATCTTGTGTAATATTGTACAACCTTCGACACATTAACCCTGAAGCCAGCTCAGTCGGCAATTCCGCCGCCAAACTTTGTCCGGGGCGAGTTAGTTATTAGCATTGCTGCTGTCTCAACCAGTGGCCAGATCACGCAATGGCCTAGTGTCTGATAACAGTCGTATCCCACATACTAGCCGCTAGCCGCCCCGGCTGATGTATGCAATACTGTATCTAAAGTAAGAGTAGTTTGCATTTACTACATCTTATCATGCAATAGTTTAACCTCAATAAACAAGTAGAGTTTTGTTAGTCTGTAAAGGCGTTTTTATTTCATACTACCACACATATGACTCAGAAAATTAATTTTTAACAGCATGATAAAAAATATATACTAAATATAAAATTTCGTATTGTAGTAGAGATTTAATTGGCACCAGGAATTTTAAGCGGTCCTATATAATAGTGAAACCTTTTAATAATAAGAAAAAAGTACATAAAACTAATAAAGTATTTAAAGTAAATAAATTGAATAAGTATTTTTATTAATTGGTTTAGATTAATTATTGAGTAAATTTTATATATACTTTAATAAAACTCTACATTTATTTTATATTTACAATATTTCAATGTAGTTAAAGTTATGTTTAGGTATATTCAGAGACAATACAATTTTAACTTATAAAAATAAACAAGAGATTACACTATACTACTGTCGATGATCTACCGTTATAAAATTTAGTATAACCACTTGACCTGTAGATCACACCTTCAATATGTTTTCACAAGTTGTCTTGAAAATTAAATACTTATTACCTGTGTACAAATTGGAATTTTATCAAGAACTTTATTGATCCTCGACGTTAATTTTTACAATAATAGGTATGTGAGACTTGGGCCAAGACGGATGTCTAGGCTACATCATACCGACGGCGGTTTGGCGGCAAGTCTGGTTCTGCGTTGTCAATAACAATGCAGTCAAACTTTACCCATCAAAGTGAATTCAGCAAAGTTTTGCCTGCCTTCGTCCAACTTAACGTTTCGAGAGAATTTAATTATGGCTGAAGAAGCTAAAAAATTTTTATAAAATATATTTTTAATTCTTTTGCCAAAATATTTCAAATTTGTTAACAAATAAACTAGAGAATATTTTACAAATCGTGTCAGGTACCAATAAATTAATCAGCAATTGTTCTAAAAAGCATTAATTAGTCTATATAATTCAATTATCTCACTATACTTCTAAGCTTCAAAACATACGAAATAGAGGACCACAATTGTTACTGAAATGACATTGAAAGTCCCAAAATATAATTTTCGGTTTTGTTAGTGTTTAGGCCTGAACCCACGTCACAATCTCTTAAAAACAACAATTTTTTAACTAATTACAAAGCACACATAAGGAAAGACCAATAGAAACGATAGAAACTTAACGACAGATGCAGAACAACATTTAGGAAATATAGCGGTGAAAAAAGCTTGCTCGTTACACATCATGTTTTATGAAATAAAACACTTTTAATGGTATTGAGACCAGGGGGCTTAGACATAGCCTTATCAAAATTTATACTATAAATTTTCATGTCCAAGCCCTGGTGTCATTACTATATTTAAAGCGTTTTATTTAATAAAAATTGGTATGTAGTGTGGGAGGTTTTTCCACTGTTATATTTCCTAAATGTTGTTCTGTATTTCCTTATGTGTGCTTTGTAATTCTTTAAATAATTGTAAAGGAACAATAATTTGTTTTAGCATTGTATCACTATAGTCACATGAAATTTTATTTATTTATCAAATGTATTAATAAAATGTAATGATCAATATTTGCAAAAAATTGCTTTGCGTTAGAAACAAATCAAATTAAACCCTCTACCAGTTGTAGTATGCCAATTTATAGAAAAATAAAAAGTAGGCCCATCTCCCAAAACTAACTAATAAACAAAACAAAACTAGAATAAAACTTGTTAATTAAATACCAACACAACTTTCCGGATTGAAAGGCGAGCACTATAACCACTTGGATACCCATTCAATTCCTCTATTATAATCTCATCATTATTTGTGTTTGGGTGTATCTACCCCAGTGGCATTTTTTTAACGTTTTGACGGGGAACGGTTCAAACCCCAGTCCTGTTACTAACATCGACCAGTTGTTAGAAAGCATCATTAATTGATAGCCCAATGACAAATGGCAACCGAGTCCGGAATCGAACCTTTAAAAAGCTACTAAATTTTCTCAGGATCGAACCGGCGACCTTTGGATTCAAAGGCGAGCACTATAACCACTCAGCTACCCAGCCAGTTAGTTGTCCTTTTATTAACCTTATTACCCACTGTTATGAGACATCCCGATCTCGGTAATTTATTTTATATTTTTATACAAATACTTTCTTATACAAACAAATAAAAAATAAGTAAAATAATAAATCAAAGTTAACCACTGAGATATAAATCTTGTCACCTAAGGCGAAGGCAAGAACAAACAAACAATTTTCGCAGCTAATCAGCCTGCTAGTTGGGTGAAGACAATCGCAAGTTAATGTGTTATGGTTGTAAACAGTTCTGCAGTGATTCCCCCCCCCCTCGGTGTAGGGACATGGAGGGGAGGGGGTAGTCAGTCACGCACGGGACGCACCCCCCCCCCTCTTACACCCCCACTACCATGACACCCCCCCCACCCCTCTACCACTGCCTCACGATTTACAGCTTGTTCACTTACAACCGGGCCGATCTGGCGAGCGGCTCGTGTTTTGGGGTGGTTTACGCGGCACGAACGTCGCTCGCTCTGCTGTGTTTACCCCAAACGAGGCCAAGGAAGAAGAAGCTAACGTAAATTACGAGTTTTAAAACTACCCGGTTTCCGGTCAAGGTCTGTAGAGGAAAAAAGCATAACTTCTTCCTAAGGTTAGCTGAATAGCTATTTTTTGTGTTCCGGATATGAAGCGTCAAAACTAAAACGGAACTTAAGTTACCGTACGTTATAATATTTACCATTACACAGCTGATTGAAAACGAGAATGAAGCAGTCTGGCAACGGGTACGATATTTATCGTAACGACACCATATTACACTATATTTTACATTTGGATTATTAGTTGATAACAAACTATTCGGCAATGACCAAATTAACAATTATCAAACAAGGTAAATTTAAAACCATAAATTCTACCCTAGTTTGCTTTGAAATTCCTTATTTTAGTAATAGTTGAGACAACAAATCTCCAACGCAAACGAAAACGATTGTTGTTTCCTGCAGCGTTGGCAACACTTTTGGGTAACAAAAAGTTAATGTTGGTTTTTTTAACAAAAAAATAAATAAATAAATAAACTCTATGGTGACATCCATGGATGTTGCAGAAACTGACACCATTGCTCATATGGGATGTAGCTCACCTGGCACTATAGTCATCTTGGTTTCCGGTCCCCAAGAGATGTTTAACTGTAATGCATGTGTATGTTTGTAAAAAAAGGGGTGTGGCCTAAAAGTTCTTAAATTTTTAATCCTGTACATTAATTTTTTTGACTTGGAAAGTCACGTGAATATTGTAAGCAATTTTTTCGCTCTTTGTTGTGAATAGGTAGGTCAACCCAGTTTCTGGTTAACAATATTTCAATTCTCATTATCATGTGTGTTATTAAGTAAATTATTGCGGTCATTTTCCATCAGTGATTAGTAAAAATTCACGACTTTCCGAGATCTGAAATATGATACCGTCTTCAGGCGTAATAAGTAGTACCTTTAACGTAACGAAGAAATACTGTGAACATAACAAAGTTAGTAAAAACACAACAGGAAAACCTGGGTAGCCAAAACTGGAAACCTAAGGAGGCAATCACAATTAATAAAACAATTTAAAACTAATAAATCAATAAAACAAACAAAACAAATTATACCCAATTTTTTTAAAAACACAAATAAAACACAATTTTCAAATAAAACAAATAACACACAACTTTCAAATTAAACTTAATTTTTTTGTAAAAAATAAGTAAAACACGGTTGCTCCTGTGTGCTCTTACTGATTGGTGCAGTGTGGTTGTTGATTATCATTCTATTGTGCTTTGGGTTGGTTGTGTTTATCTACACTTTTCTGTTGAAGCTTTATGTATTTATTCGTGTTTTATTTCTTGTGACTGCCTTTTACTGTTTTCTATTTTGGCCACGAATTCTCCAGTTTCGCCTGGAGTGTTTTACTAACTTTGTTGCGTTAAAGGTACTACTTTTTACGCCTGAAGACGGAATCAGATTCCAGATCACGAAACGTTGTGAATTTATTTTTTTTTTAATCAGTGATGGAAAATGTCCCCAATAATTTACTAGATAATAACATGAACTCACCATCACCAACAATGAACTGTAAACAAAGTCTTTGTTTTAAGTTGTTTTTTGTTTGTTTTATCAAAAGTGTTGTTGCACAAAAGAAATAAATTTATTGTTTATGAAAATTATATTTCAATTTTTTTTAAGTTTACTGCAGATTTAATGAGTTCAAACAACCAGATTACAAACATGTTTACCAATGTCCTAGTAATAATTGAACAATGATAATCACCACACCTCCTAGTGATTATAAAGAGTCTCAAGATACGACAGAAGGATTGATTTGAAGTACATCCCTTTTGACGAGCAAGCCTCCTCGCATCGTGCGGCTCTGCCCCCACTAAACATTGTTTATGGTCCCATCATTCCTTTGTTTACGAGACCTATTTACCCCGGCTATTACTTTCCACAAATGTTGTTGCGGTTTCCTACAATACATTTGTCTAATCCGGTTGCATTCCCGAGCTGTGTCAACGTGTAGTTGAGTTGACTGTAATCAATGTAATGGTGATATTAGCCAATCAAATACCGTCAATATGTTGAAACATGCCTATGCCATGAGAAGTTTACTGACCGTACTGTACACAGTCAATGCCACTACTACATACACACCTACGCCATACAGAATATAAACACTGTTCGTGAATTTTAGGGCGAAAATAATTAAATGACGATTGTAGAATGGTTGAGGTACATCTGCTGAATAGTTGTGGAGGAATCGTGTTTATCCCTTGTCCGCCTAAAGGCATGGTGACGTCATCTCCGGTCGGTTTGTTTCTTGACCGGCATGACTCAGCGTCACGCCTCACGCCTGATCGACCACCGATGACGTCATAACGGCCGTATCGCGTGACGTCACCACCTTGACCCGCCGCCGCCGCCGCTCCCGTTACATAATCACCTGAAAATATCTTCACCCCTGCCCCACGCGTCGCGCCTAAACACACACACACACACACACACACACACACACACACACACACAGAGAGAGAGAGAGAGAGAGAGAGAGAGAGAGAGAGAGAGAGAAACACAGGGCCGCCCTGTCCCGGCCAGTCTGTGGGGTGACATAGAAAAAGAGGAGGTGGAAAGAAGATGGGTTGCAGGAAATGGAATTCAAGGGGAAACCCACAGATTACATTTGCCAGAAGACCCACAAGGAATCAAATCTATCAATTAATATCTACTAACATTATTGTCATTCACTAAATCACTAATTTGAGACAGGGACCTCACATAGTGGGTATTTTACCCTGAATATGGACAATGTATACAGAATTGAATAAGTAGGGACATCCCATGTTAAAAATTTTTAGTCTTTCCCCGAACACCAGAGTAAAATAAAGCGCTGATGCTAAGATTACTTCTCCTTATTGTAACAGGAAGCGCTCTTTCGACCTCTTAAACGTCAAAATGAGCGTATTTGTTTACAAAAAATCAAAACAACAAGAAACGTCTTCAAAAATATTCTATAGCTATCTGTTTCCATTCAACCACTCAACATGATCCTTGAAAAAAAAATTAGTCTTGGTGGTGCTACCTGTGTTTCGGGGGCGGCGTTCTCACTTTCCCATAAGGATGTCCCTTATTCGGTTCTGTATACATTGATATGAATGAGACATGAGGTTAGGATGATTGTGGCGCGATCTTGTAGTCTTGTAACTGACTAAGACCGACATTCTCCTTAGACAGGACTGTTAATTAATAGCCAAACAGCCAATAGTATCTAGGGACCTACAGTTTAACGTGGGATCCGAACCACAATTTCAACCTCCCATATACGAATTGGTATAATTATGAAGATGGTCTATATGGATGAACTAATGTTCACTAGTGCGGACGTTAATCCCCAACAGGAAATTACAATAGATTTACAAAAGGTTGTTTGCCCTACATTATTTAAACTCACCACTGTTGGTCAGTAGTAAAATAAAACAGTTTCCTTATAAAAACCTGACTGTATCCTAAAAATTCTAGATTTTCAGTATACTTTTGGCATAAAACTATAACCAGATATAATCCTAAACAGTTCCATTCGATTTTCAGCAGTTAATGCAATTAGAAATATTCATAACAAACTTGTTGCATTACATAACCAAATTTCAGGACACTGTTCGTGTAGATAGTGTCTACTGTCTAATCGATTATCAAGGTGTTTTCTTACCAAAAATTGAAAACTAATGCAAGGCTTTTGCCGTTTATCAAAATGTTCTCGCTTATTTTATAACTAAAACTGCAGTATTGTTTACAGTTAAATACAAATAGTTATAATTTTATAATAATATCTAGTGTTTATAGTAATATGAGGCCCTAGGTCAGTTAAGGGTTTAGCTAAGAATATAACATAGTCTTAGAATGAGGTGGATTGATTTGTATCAGAGTATTATGAATCAAACATTGGATTATTATATTGATCGAGAAAGTATTATTCTTAATCTATTGTTATTATTATTATTACTGTGACAACACTTGACAAACACACAAACTAAACAATTATGGAAGGGAGAAACATTTTGTAAACACTGTATATATATTTTAAAAGACCGAGCAGGCAGACAGACATTATATCCTTAGAAACGCCTTCAAATCCTTTGAGCTTGAAATATATACTGCCCGTGTGTAGCCTATGCAAAAACGGAAGGCACTAGCCAAACTATTATACAACTTATCGTCTTTCTTATTTTATAAATTATAATACTAAAATATATTATAAATGAACATAACAGAAATGAATATAGAACTTTAAATAACTATGGCTCATTAAAATGTTTGTAAAATAATAGATGAAAAGCCTCGGAATTGGCCTATAATACTGTAAAAAATGATTACAGAAGGATTAAGGAAATAACTTAATTCAATAAAGGAATCGTTTGCAGAAGAGTAATTGAAATTTATTCTAGTCAACGTACAGTGAACAGACAAGTTCATGTTCTGAAGGGTTATGATGTGGGTCTGAAAAAGAGAGAGTGTAGTGGGAATGGGACTGAAAATAGAAAGTTACTGACGTGCCACAGAGTACAACAAAGTTTTAAATTAATAGAATTTGTTCATATACGGTATAATACTGCACGATTGGGTTTAAGTAGAAATCGAACTATAGTGTTCATAGTTTGTAGTTGTGTTTAAGAATACCGGTTCTATTATAATAATGTGCATGATCAAGACAATATTGCATTTGTTGAAAACATACTTTTAATTTAAAAATTATACTGTAAAATTTACATGTAAACTAAAATATATTGTCTTTCAAATACCTATTGAGCTAGAGGGATGAAGAAGCAATGCTGCGTAAAACAAAGGCGCATGCGAGAAAAATAAAGAATTTGAATTTGAAATTTGAAAATTATTGCGGCTATCTACAATTATTATTATTGGAATGTCCAGTACATTAATCATATGGGGTTATTAGATAGATTGAGAATGGTTATCAGCTAGGTTGGCAACTGTGGGTGCAATCACAGTATCTATAAGCAATGACATGTGTGTAGAGTTTTAGCTAGTGTAGACTGCATTGCCACAGTCTGCATAACGCAATAAACGTTTTGAGAATTGCTTCGTTTTCCCTCATCAGCGGCAAGGACCTCGTCACATTAGCGCCTCCTAGTTGCATGTTTGTAATGAAGACGATTGATCTGGGTCGCTGTGATTTCAAACACTTTTGGTGATGAGGGTGATTGTAGTCCGATGACTCAACAACTCGCGTGACACAGCGTCCGCTATTGTGAAGTGGAAATTCGGGAAATAATCTTAAGTTACAATGCTCCATGGTACTGATATCAACAAAATAATGGTCAATAGTTCTATGGTTAATTTTATTGTTAGACAATATTTTTCATTAGTAAGGTTTTCCATCACTAAAAAAGGAGATGTATGAATTTTTTATTGAGTTTAAAATTATATTTCTCATTAGGCCTACGAAAAAGTTTTCATAACTAATATTTTGTCTGCATTTTTAAATATAATATGGAATATTACCATTCTTATATTGGTTACAATTCCGATTGTTTGCAAATATTTAAAACGTTTGTCTAGGCTAATTTATTAGGCAGCTACATGTTAATTCAATCACATATATCTTATTAAATTTACATATACAATTAATGATATCATGCAATTTGAATTCTCAGTATTAATTAATCAAAGTGGTCACAATAATCACAATACTAGAGTTGCATCAATGTCAAGTTGTGTACATTTCCAGATCGATTGTTGCCAGTGACCTCTCCTTGTCTAACACTCCCTCCGGTGTGTTGCAGGACAACTACAATGCCCTGCACATCGCTTCCATGTTCTCTCGCGAGGATGTGGTCAAAGTTCTGCTCAACAAGAAGGGGGTGGACGTGTACGCGCCTGGAGGGGTCAGTACTGCCAACCGTATAGCAAACAAACAGTGGTGCCAACTGGACAACACATGTGTTAAGACGGCAGAGCCAAATATACATACCATAGTATCCGTTTTGGTCCACTTAACTGGGCTCAATGTCTCCAAAATTAGTCCAACAAGATTTTAAAAGAGCCCTTGAAGAAAACAATAAATTGCTTATATTTGTTTCCAGGTAAAACTTTTTTTGTTATGTTATCATAATTGTATATCTTGAATGTTGAATCAAATCTTTAATAAGCGTTTATTTTTCTATTTGCTTAAGACACTAGCATCAAAGATAACAAAATTCGTTCTGGATTTACCTTTGAGTTTTGAACCAACACCAATAGAAACAAACAAACATAAAAGTCCCGTGTTATTTAATCGAAATAAATTATTACATTTATAATGTAGTTAAAGCTAGCTAGTGTACTTCGTGCACTTTGGGTTAGGAAATATCTACCTTGTATAAACATCTTGACAGTTGATTTTTTTTAATCATTATCAAAAAATGCTCATCTTATTGTTAAGGCAAACGAAACAACACTTCAACACTTGATTGTCCCCTAGGACAAAAGGATTTGTGCAAAATTACTTCATGAAAATGTTTTATTTCAAACATCTTTAATTCTCATTTGATTGCACGCATCAAGAGGAGTGTTGCACTAATTATTATGTTTAAGATTGTTTTTCCTGGCCAGTTACTATCCTTCTCATTCCTGCAGGCCAAGCAGCAGACGGCGGTGCACCTGGTGGCCAGCAGACAGACCGGCACCGCTACCTCCATCCTGCGCGTGCTGCTGGCCGCCGCCGGCAAGGAAATCAGGATGCGCGCCGACGCGGTAAGACGGATGCTCTAGCTCCTAATACTATTATTGAAACTCTAGCTCCTGATACTCTAGATATTGAAACTCTAGCCCCTGATACTCTAGATATTGAAACTCTAGCTCCTGATATTCTGGATATTGGAACTCTAGCTCCTGATACTCTAGATATTAACTCTAGTTCATGATACTATAGATATTGAAACTCTAGCTCCTGATACTCTAGATATTGAAACTATAGATCCTGATACTCTAGGTATTGAAACTCTAGCTCCTGATACTCTAGATATTGAAACTATAACTCCTAATACTCTAGATATTGAAACTCTAGCTCCTGATACTCTAGATGTTGAAACTCTAGCTCATGATATTCTAAATATTGAAACTCTTGTTCTTAGGACAATAGCATCTGATATCCTCCACCCTAATACTCTTCTATTCTACCCTACTATTCTTACCCCTGATACTTTATATCTTGAGTTTATTTATTTCAGAAACAGACATCACAATAATTTATTACATACCAGCTACAAAAGCCAATCTTGGCTTATCTGTAGCTAGTTTTTCAACATTTTCTTTTAATATTCATTTCTCTCTAACAGTCAGTCCATTTTCATTTTCAGTCACTCCATTATCGTTTAGTGGTTAAATTAAAATCAAATAAAATTTTAATGAAATCAACAATCGAAATGCTAATAAATGTTGTTTGCAAACAACAGATTGCAAAATGCTACAAATTAGCGAATTTGCTAATTTCACTGTAGGTGTTTTTGCATCTGCCACGTGGCAAGGGATGATTTTATTTACCATTTGTGTAGTCGATATGTTTTAGGGTATTCTCGCGTGCAACCCCTATCGCTCAGTGGTACAACCCCCCCCCCCCCCCCCGGCCACTAACATACACAAACTAGTCTCCTCTCCAGCGCGCTGTGTTTCCTTGCTCTGCAGTTGAGAATCTTGGTCAACACTAAATATTATAAAATAAACTTAAAAGCGCAATTATAGATATTCGAACAGGAGTATGAAAAATTAAATTAGAAAACAGTTAATTCTAGATAAGAATAAATTTAATCTCAAAATTGCGCATAAATGAAGGCTACAATTTTGCGTTATGCTGTCCAAATTTGTCTTTAAACAAAAACTTAATTATTTAATTGGTTTCTTTTTTTTTATTTTAAATATTTATCTTGAAATGGATGCCAGTTTTATAGTTTCAGTAAATATTGTAATAACTTTTTTTATTGGTATTAAGATAAGCAATTTATTAATTCCATTTCTTAAAATATAGTTTTAAGGCTGTAGTAATATCTAGACCTTAATTATAGCAGATATTACAAAGATGTTACTTTTTCAATATTGACAGCTATTTAATTAAATTAATTAATTAATTTAATTTAATTGTCAATTAGTCAAATCGACATGGTTATTTTTTTAAGTTTCTTTAATCTTTAAATATACTGAATATTTTTTTATAAATTATGAAATATTTAACTATACGTATAGAATATATGTTCTGGTTTGATACTGTTACTTTTTCAGTTAGAGCCTTCGGTTAAAAAATCCTAACCGGATTCTTTTGGTTTTTGTTGATTCACATAGAGTGTAGGCGTATTATTTCGATTAAGACCAACGGAAGGTAGGGACGCGGGGATGGCGACGGTAGCTCTGGAGAGTTTCCTGTCTCATATAAATATCGAGTCATATCGACGGTGAATCGGAAGGCCCATAAATACGATCTCAGACATAGAGTATAAATCAAGTTAGGTCACGTGACTTCCCCCCCCCCCTACAACTCCACATCGTGTGGTTTAACATTGAATTGTGTATCTCTTGTAGAAGTAAACAATTAAAAACTTACATCATCTACTAAAAATAAACTAAATATGATTTAAAAAATAATAATAATGATAGTGACATAACTGAAAGCTAATCTAAGTTTCAGTACCCAAATTATAAGTTCCTTAAAGTTAAATTGTTAACATATAGGGATTATTTTTTCGGAAGTGTCTCTAAATACAAAGATACTTGTACAACTGAATATTAAATTGGTTAAAACCCTTTTAAATATTTTACTTGCGTTAGTCGAATTGTGTACTTAAAATAAGTAATGGTGTACCTGCATAAACTATTATTGTGCTTCAAACGTAACCTCTTACTACCTACAATGAAGAGTTCGGGTATTATTTAATACAAGAAGCCTAATAACATTATTAACATTACACAGAAATAACTGTTTAATAAATGAAATCCACACTAAAAATAATTGCTAAAATGCACACTCAAAATGTGAAAGAGTAAGGAAAGTATCTTTATATTACACAACGATTTATTTATTTTCAAAATTAGGCTACAATTTACGAGTAAATTGTATAATAATACATAGGTTACTGAACAAGAGGGAATAGCCTCCAGTATCAACTCATTACAGTAGTTTATCACCTCACAATGAAGTCCTCAGCCGCTGCATACTTGTGGCGGTGTTTGCATACATTACCATCATGTACCACTATATCAACCGTCCGCGTGTGTGTAGTGTGTGGGGTTGCCGCATGGAGCGTTGTCAGGCCATTCATATCTTGGGCGACGTTTCCTGAGTGGAGACTCAAGTCCTTAGAAGGTCAAGATATGCCGTTGCACAGTCGTTCGGTGAAAAATCGTATTACGCGATAACATAAATCTTGAATGAAGAGTAAAATGACATAATATTGTGGTATGTTATCCACCCAAAGTTGTTTTCTGAAATTTTCAACCGAAATATACAATTAACTGTAGACAAACGTTTTCAAAACATATTAGGTCTACATTCGGTGATATTCAACATCTATACGGTGATATTAAATTATATTCCTTTCATTTTAATGTGTTTTAATTACATGTCTGTGTAGAATATATTTTCAGTTTTCCCTTATTAAAAACAAAAAAAACAAAATTTAAAGACAGGGGAAATTTTATGACGGCAAGAAAAACTTTTTCCTACCATGGAAATAATCACATTGCCACACATGTAACCCTTACGCAAAACAGTTCATTTCAGGTTTTCATTTCTTTCCCGCTTTAGAGCGGTAATGTTCTTTACCGCGCGCTAGATCAAACAGCAATTTTAAGTCAGCTGTTATTACAAACCATGCCACAGCTGTTGTTCATTGTTGTCGTTAGTAATTTCTTTTTTTTTAGTTTGAGGTTATGTTTAATAGTTAACAGTGTGTTCGAACAGAAATAAATCAAAAATAATCTAAATGACATTTTGTATACAATAAAACATGTAATCTGTAGCAATTATGTTGGTAGGAAAAATCTTGTGTTTATAACGAGCGCAAATAGTCATTGAAATATTCGAAATATTTGAGCTCTCGAAATATTTGACTCAGCTGACGCTTCGTGCCTCCATCTACAATTCTCGAGTGGCAATACTTTATGCTCTTATTACACAAATAGCTATTTGAGGTCTCGACTAGTACAATACTAAGAGTATTTTAACCCTATGAAACTTTTCCTTATCAAATCAATTCTCAGATTTTTATTGACATTAAATTTAACTGTCTCGAACAAAGAGGTGAAAATGTAAGAGAGGTTTTTTAAGATCCCGTGCGTATATTTTTGAGTTCTAGCTATGGATGTTTAAGAACCGTATGTAGACCTTTAGTTTGGTGCACCCATCAGTTTTAGTGATTGTTTTATTTATTCCAGAACTGTAATGAGTTATGAAAAAATAAAGTTTCAATTCAGGTGACAAAATATTATTAGTGTAACCGCCAGAAATGTGTAAGGAAAACTACATTATTTTTCCTAAATTTTCAAGTGTGATTTGTCTAGAATATTTTAGTCTACATATCCATGATATAAAAATGCAGTTTGTGATATTTTCCAATCACAGAATGTTATTCAGAGAACATGTCATTTCAATATTTGGAGATGTTAATACAAGGACACATGAATAAGTATAACAATTTATGAAGTTTATTGTTGAATGACCTTTAATAGCCAAAAGGCTTGTCAATTCCATGTATTTATTTTCCATGCATTTAATTGTAAAATCCATGATATTGTTATAAATGCACAATGTAACAAATGCACTTTAAAGTGGCTTGCAATGAAATGTATATTCATTTAAAGGTGTTCGAGCACCCTCATCAATTCTCTTCCATTTTCTTCACTCAAATACAAAAGTAACAGTATGGACGGTTTAATGTACATCAACAAGTTAAGCTCTATAGGATAACCAGAGCTGCCATCTTTACTGCCAGACTATCTAGCCACACATGCCTCCTCGCGTCAGGGTGTTGGAAGCAACTTTTGATCATGCCTCACCAAAACAATTTCCTGTTGCTGAGGTAAAACTACTTAACGCCAACTTGGTTTGTCGAAACTATCTTTGACAGCATACATTCCATTATCATGCTTATAAGTATGTTAAACTTTGCTGTGAAACCACTACAGTATTTAAAACCAAATATTGATACAATATGTTACACTGTACCTATACATTTTTTTTTTTAATATTAAAAAATTAACAAAAGGAAGTGGCAATGAAAATACGTACCTAGTTTTATGAATGACCTCTTGTCTTTTTTTTACTTATGTCTTACACAGAACATTGTAACACTCGCAACTATTTTAGTTTCTGATTCACAATTTATGTTTTACGACTTTTCTTAAGACATTAATCAATATATTTTTGTATTTTAGCCTATACCACCAGAGAGAGTAAGTTTATTTAATTGATAAATGTGTTCAGCAATCGTATTCACACACCATACTCTTTTGTATCTCGATGTCATTCACACACAGAAAACAACCATTCTCTTAATATTACTGCATCGCACAAGATATATGTGTCTCCAATTATCATTCTGTGTTTGACACACATTTATATGTGTTTAAATTGTAAACACATTGCACATTTTATACATGTTTTTGTCTTACACAACACAACAGCTTATTTGATGTTGTTCCATAATTTAAGTTGCAAAATTTACACAGCGGTACCAACACATCAAAAATACTACCCACCAATTTAAATGTTAAAAATAAAACATACGTCTTTAAAGGTAACAAATAAAGTAATAAAGCTCCCCTGTTGCTGACATTAATTGCAAACGCCTGCACAATGTGTAACGCAATTCGATTACAAGTAAAATATTGCGTTGCGAACTTCGAAGGCGCTTGAAGGGTTCTGCATATCCCTCTTGCATTGTTAGTTTCAATTGCAAATATTCGTTTTAAAATTAGAGGAAATCCTAAATTGTTAATTTCGATTCGTCGACATATTTGAGTTGATGGCATTGAACGTTTTGAAACTGTCGGTACCTTGAAAATATTTAGAGTAGGCTAATAAAAACTGTGAAATATTATAATACTATACGTACGCTTATGCATGTTTACTTTTGTACCAAAATAAAAACTTTAAATTGTTGCTAAATTTGGCGATGTTTTTTAACAGCGAGGATTTAAGTCGTAAGTGTCTAAAATAAGCTAACATATTTTAATTAAAAATTGTTAGTAATTTGATATTGTTTTATAATATCAACGTATTCGATCCACTCGTGTTGTCAACTAACAGAAATAAAATTAAGAATCAAAACACATAAGCTTTAAATTTAATTTACGTACTTTTTCCTGGAGCAGGGAAAACGCTGATCGACCTTATTGGTAATCGCATAACAGCAACGAAAATTGAATGATAAAATTTTAGATCCTAAAATTGAAGATATCATTTTATTTCCATTTTTACAAATAAAACGTTTAAATTGTGAATATACAAACATAATGAAGGTTACTTAATGGATTTTTATTTGACGTACTATAATGTAAATAAGTAATACAATAGTCACACAAATTATTAGTAAACTATACATAGTGTCTTTGAACTCTCTACTGACCTCTTAAGGTGTATCATCCCTACTCTGAAAACAAGTCAAAATATTATATTTAAAATTTCAAAAACTCCATAATTAACCATACAGCCACCATTTTGTATTTTTTTAATAATAAGTTTTAATTTAAGTTCGGTGCATTATTTTGAAGGCCATGATGGCTGCATTTATTTGCACAGCCTGCAGAACAGGTGACGCAATCTGAGCACTGAAACAATGTTGCATTGATATTCAAAAACAAATCCACGCCAAGAGTTTGCAGCATAATATTTTTTATCGGTAACCTATTTTGTATTTTTTCTATATTTGATGGAGATGCATATGAACATTTTAAACTAATTTATGGTTCGATATGAAGCTTTTTCTGATTAATTCATGCAAAATACCAAAGTAACGGTCTCTTGTATCCACTAATCTCACGTCACGCCATTCATTAACAGTCACATCTACATATCTCACGACATTTACATGTACAAGCACTCGGTATTGTCGTCCACTCTATACCAATGTCGCATGCGACCACTTCCTCATACCCGTCGCCCAGAATCAAAGATCTTGATTCTTGATTATTATTCTTGATTCTTATTCTTGATTCTTGATTCTTGATTCAGACGTACAACTGTCAACTTCACAACTCGCTTATGTATGGAATTAACAAACAATTATTACAATTAGGCCAAAATAAAGGAATTCTTTTTACATCTACCATTATATACGTCTTGCTAATTATATGTTACAAATTTTTGCTTGGTTTTTAGCGAATTTCCCTATAGGGAAGACGTTATTACGGTAGTAGTCATGGTAAAACCTAGGTCCGGGACCACAATACTTTTTCGTTTTGAGGTCCCCAGAAGCCAAAAACACCATTCGCTCAATGTCATATATATATGTATATATATACATGTGTGTGTGTCCCAATAACTTTTGACAGGGACCTACGATTTCGATGAAATTTAATATGGGGGTGTAAGACCAGGTCTATTTTCATGAGTTCGCGAACGAGCATGATCGGATTATGGTAACGGGGTTTTATGGGGTTTTAAAACGGTCATTTTTTGGGATTTTTTACCTCAATTTTTAAAATTTATTAATTTTAACTGAAACCATTCAAAGGAGCATAAAAAAACAAACAATTTAGTATCTTGGATTTTCAACTTGGCTTAACAGGTTACGAAGAAAATCCAAGAATAAGTTTTCCATGTTATTCTTAGGGGAATTAACAAAACCCTCTGTATTACATATTCATTGACATAACTTGGTAAAAATTTTTTATGCACATTCACTAGGTAGGGTTTAGCTGATATTTTAATAAAACACCCATATGGCGGCAAACCTACGTACTCATTTCTATGGTGTTTATGGAGAAAATACAAAATATCAAAATTCCGTTGGAAATTCGCTGAGTAGCAGGTCTGCTGCGACGGGGGTATTAATAGAGTTAGAATCTCTATTTATTTTGAATAAAAATATTGAGAGGGACAAATTAATCCAGATATTCTTTGGTAGCACATATAAGTACGTTTCAAAGTTTGAAAAGCTGCACTGGGATATGTTGGAAGTACAATAAACTTGTTTTAAAATATAAACAAACCATTTTCATGTATTTTGAGGATTTTCTCTTGGGTCGGCAGGGTTTATCCTTTGTTTTTATATGTTTATTTTACGATAGTATATTGGATAAGTAATTTAGATGTTTAGTGTAGAGTTTGATAAATAAGTTTTGGCAAGTGACTATTTTCCATAAAAATATTCCGAACTTAGTTTAATAATATTTTGTATTTTATTGTGTGTATAATTTTGTTGTATAAAATATGCATATTTTATAAAACCTAAATTAAAGTATTAATGTGCTCAGCTTTAAATTTTGCTGAACTTAAGAAACCCCGTGAGTAGTTTTTATACAACTTTTTGAAATTTTTGCTCTTATTGAAACTAAAGAGAAAATCCTTAAGAACTAAATTAATGGTATTTTGTATGCATGTAGTATTTTTATTGTGTGTATAATATTGTTTATTATAAAATCTTAATAATTTCTTAGTTGTCCGACTTTACCTAATGAATGACACAGCTGAAAATGATTATAAATACCCTGCATGAGATACAACGTACTGAGGTTGGTCGGTAAACAACACGACGCTCGTCGTAGTTCCGCCTCCCTCCGCCAGACTTCGCTCGATACCGGCGCCGGCGTCTCATTCAATAATCTGTGTCATAGTCCAGTAACGGTTTAATATGTGTTTAATTAATCTAGTTTAAGTAATGAAACTTTGTACATTTATTTAAAACCATTAAAATCTAAATTTTCCGGCATTTATAAAATTTTATTTTCTCGAGGGGGGCAGAATATCAAATGTTATTACATATTTTTTTTATTTCTAATAAAAACTAATGAATAAATAAACTTTATCTTAAATTTTTGATTCAAATACCTACCCCCCGAGACCTTATTTAGCTGAGTTTATAGCGAAGGTACAATATTTTCATAAAAAAAACCTCTGAGTTGTATTTAAAGTTGTGTTGAAAGAATTCTGGACCATAGGCGTTATTTTTATTTTAGGTACTATCTTGAATGCAAAACACCCAGATTACTTCTGTCAGGGACGTCCTTAAAGGAAGTCTTGAGAAACCCTTAATCGGCCTACGTTATGTGGTGCATAATTTTAAAGGGCTTTGCATTCTAAGCCCTTCTAAGTACCACACATCCGACTTTAAAAGGTCAATTGTAACGGGAGTTATTACATTTTTCGTTTTCGGAAATATGATTTTGATGCAAAGTTGGATCGCCTGCTATTCTTTACGCGATCATACATTTTAAGGTCGGATTTTGGCAATGTTATCTATTGAAAGAAAAACTTTAATTTTATGTAGTCTACATATTTACTTCAAAATTTTCTTCTTACTTCCTTGGCTGTCCCGCTGGAAAGGTAACAATCCTACGTGTGCAAAATTTCATTACTTAAACTAAATTAGTAAAACCCCTATTAAGCCATTACGTCATACATGCAGGCCTACTTATGATATGTTTTAACACGTATAATTCATAATTTAACAGGAGGTTTGACGTTCAAGGATTTTATGGGACATTAATACTATTTTCAACAATGTCATGGTTAAATTCTGGAAAAAATTATTGTACGAACCCCTTAAGTAATAAGTTAAAAAGCCCACCATGTACGAAACAAAAAAAAAAAATAATAATTGTAATTTAATTTTACGGTGTATTATTGAAAATAGTGTAGTACTTGTTGCTCGAAATCGAGCAATTCAATTCTAGGGCCTATTCCATATAAAGTGACAGTTTTTATAGTTATGAAAATTTTAAAATCAGAAAAATATATTTTAAACAAGTTGACAATGAATTGTCAAAAAAAAAAAAAAAAAAAAAAAAAACTTGACAAAAATTAGCTACATTTACGATTGTTAATTGCGTATTGTTGTTACTTAACATACAGAATAACTTAACATACTCCAGTGCAAGAGAATAAGGTCGCCCTTTTTAGATGATTTCAAATGAAATTACTTATGAAATCGAGACGAAAAATTGATGAATTTTATGCGGTTTTTGCGGAGAAAGCAATAGCCGCTGTATTCATATCGTAGTTCGGTAATCGGTACTGGTGAACACTTCCTCTGTGAAATACGATATGTCTGTAATAGAATATAGGATAGTGCTATAGAGGCATAGCCGTTCAAATCGTGGACAACGGAAGAATGCGTGTTCATCGTCGTCGGGAGTCAGGTGAACCGGTCTGTGCAGGAACGACTGCCCCGACCTTGGAGGAATAATATATAAGGAGAGGCCACGTTCATATGGATATACAATGCTAAAGTGAAGCCGGCCGCTCCCCTCCACTAGAGTGGCACGGCTGGCCGTAGAGTGGCATGGTTCCGCCGCTGTAACACGGGAGAGATGGGGAAAAACGCCACGCGCGCAACTTTGAATTAAAATCCTGAGCAAACCAAGCAAATCACACAGTCCACCTTTTGCATTTTTAAAGAGGATGAAATTCTCTATCCAGTGATATAATATTTTTCTAGATAAAAATTTATTTTTATTTATAAATGGACATTAAAGTAAAAGATTTGTATTGAAGAGATGCTTTTAGTGCATAAAAACTAAATATAAATTATGCCAATACATATATTTTACTGTAAAATTAATTTTATTCCTTAGTATTATATTTTTAACAAAAAATAATACATGAACTGATACTTTCAATGTATATTACCTTATTATAATTTGTAAAAAATATTGAGTTCGCTGCTTTATATATAAGGTTCCGTATATCATTTAAGATATGTTGGACAGTAATTTATTGGCAAACGATACTACCTAGTTATTAATTAATTAATTAAATTAATACATAATTACTATAAATAATAATTACTATAAAAGAAAAAAACACTTTGAAAATGACTTTAAGTCGAAACATGTCAGTGCAATAATAAATTAATGTTTCAAAAAGAGTACTTATGGTTATTCTTTACATATTTCAAAAAAATACTATAAATGAATATAAAATAGTAACAATCAGGATTATTAGTAGCTTATTATTATATTATATTATTATTATATATTATTATATTATATATTATTAGTAGCCATATAAGTATCATATGTTATTTGGTATATTTACAATATTTATTTACAAATTTTGTTTTAGTTTACGGTACGGCTGATGATGATAGCTTGTATATCGAAAGGCCTTCCGTAAAAATAAAAAAACTAAGAAGTATATTGGTGTTTAAATAATTTAAAATTTATTAGTAGCTTATTAAAATAGGCGTATTACTTATGCATAAAAATAAGCTTTTTCTTAAGTTTCACACATTATTGTTGTATGAACACAAGTTTTGTAATTTAACACTATGGTGCAGTCTTATTTTCATGAATCTTTAGGCACTGTTATATGCCTAATATGATACTGTTATATGTTAGGCCTATATGCCTCTGTTATATGCCTGCCTGTGAGACTCGGGAGTTCGCCCCACCACTCGCCGTGTTGCGCGGAGGCTTCGCTTCTAGCCGAGCGTGGCCACTCCTTATATATTATTCCTCCAAGGCCCCGACAAGAGTTGAGTCTACCTCACCAGTCACCACGCTACGTTCCACTCAGGGTTGTGGACGTGCTTCATCAGTCTTGTAGTCCACTCCAGCTCCCATCTCTCCTGCCATGTCTGATAGGTTAGCTGACGTTCCTATGTTAAGAGTTGAGTCCACCTCACCAGTCACCACGCCACGTTCCACTCAGGGTTGTGGACGTGCTTCATCAGTCTCGTAGTCCACTCCATCACCATCACCCATCTCTCCTGTCATGTCTGATAGGTTAGCTGACGTTCCTGTGTTAAGAGTTGAGTCCACCTCACCAGTCACCACGCCACGTTCCACTCAGGGTTGTGGACGTGCTTCATCAGTCTCGTAGTCCACTCCATCACCATCACCCATCTCTCCTGTCATGTCTGATAGGTTAGCTGACGTTCCTGTGTTAAGAGTTGAGTCCACCTCACCAGTCACCACGCTACGTTCCACTCAGGGTTGTGGACGTGCTTCATCAGTCTCGTAGTCCACTCCAGCTCCCATCTCTCCTGTCATGTCTGATAGGTTAGCTGACGTTCCTGTGTTAAGAGTTGAGTCCACCTCACCAGTCACCACGCTACGTTCCACTCAGGGTTGTGGACGTGCTTCATCAGTCTCGTAGTCCACTCCAGCTCCCATCTCTCCTGTCATGTCTGATAGGTTAGCTGACGTTCCTGTGTTAAGAGCTGAGTCCACCTCACCAGTCACCACGCTACGTTCCACTCAGGGTTGTGGACGTGCTTCATCAGTCTCGTAGTCCACTCCAGCTCCCATCTCTCCTGTCATGTCTGATAGGTTAGCTGACGTTCCTGTGTTAAGAGTTGAGTCCACCTCACCAGTCACCACGCTACGTTCCACTCAGGGTTGTGGACGTGCTTCATCAGTCTCGTAGTCCACTCCAGCTCCCATCTCTCCTGTCATGTCTGATAGGTTAGCTGACGTTCCTGTGTTAAGAGTTGAGTCCACCTCACCAGTCACCACGCTACGTTCCACTCAGGGTTGTGGACGTGCTTCATCAGTCTCGTAGTCCACTCCAGCTCCCATCTCTCCTGTCATGTCTGATAGGTTAGCTGACGTTCCTGTGTTAAGAGCTGAGTCCACCTCACCAGTCACCACGCCGCGTTCCATTTAGGGTTGTGGACGTGCTTCATCAGTCTTGTAGTCCACTCCAGCTCCCATCTCTCCTGTCATGTCTGATAGGTTAGCTGACGTTCCTGTGTTAAGAGTTGAGTCCACCTCACCAGTCACCATGCCACGTTCCACTCAGGGTTGTGGACGTGCTTCATCAGTAACTAGCCCAGTCAATGAAGGTCAAAAACGGGCCAACGTCGGAACAAATTTGTAACAGTCTGAAACCTGTACCATTCGATAGTACCCACCTAAGGGGTCAAAACCCCAAAAGTCCCCAAAAATCCCCTGGTGGCATTTTGCACAGCCCCCCCTTAAAACCCCCTGGTCCCCTTATTGCATGAGTTTATAAAAACCCTTGTAGAATCGTTACCAAAAGGACTAGCGTCCTAAATCTTTTTTGGTTGTATTTCATATTAAACTATCTACAGAAAGTGTCATTATACATTTTTAGCTAAGGTCACTCATTAGTCAGTTATTTACAGTCAAACTCAAATTTTATTAAAATTTTAAATTATTATTTAGATTTTTTAGGTCTAAGATGAAAATACGAAGGAATTCGTAAAAGTGCTTGCGACAAAACAAACAGGAAGTTATAGGAAATTTAATAACGAGTACATTGATATACACAATATGGTATCTACGGCTACAAAAATCTTGTAACGGCCGTCCAAAGCGAGAGCGGTGCCGGTTGCGGGCCGGCGCTGGGGTCGCGTCGACCGCCGCAAGTCAACGGCTGTTTCGCTCATCGTGCACAATGTAGATATGAATAACTTTGACAATAACGTTGAAAGTAGTTTATCTTATAAAACACATATTATGAATATTTCTATCTTCATTCGGTCCAGGTTTTGTGACATCATGGTCTAAAATAGAAAAAAACTCAACTTTTTCTCAGATTTTTTACTTTTTTGTAATTTTTTTCTTTAAAGACTAGTTTTATGAAAAAAATATGTTCTAAAAGGGGTATTCGTATTTCACTGCAGTTAATTCCATACAATTTAAAACCTTAATAATTGAAAAATATAAAAAAATATTTTTCTGCTTTTAAAAAATTAGAAATGAAAAACAAACGTCTACAACACTCAAATAATAAGTGTTAAATAATAAGTGCTCATTATATTTGAGTGTTGTAGACGTTTGTTTTTCATTTCTGATTACAAACAACACGTATCATGCTAATAAAAAAAAGTGTTTAAAAAATTACTATTCTCAATTTCAGATTATACAGCATTATTCATTGTTTAAAATAAGCCCGGAACGATGCTAAATTTTAATTTTTAAGTCTTTAGATGTAGAAAACACTATTTTTGCAAATGTTTATCCAGTCATATCGTATGTAATAAAAGAGTGCAATTAAGGGTCTAGAGAGACACTTAACAGATAGTGGTCATTTTGGGTCAATGGTTTTCTTTTGATCCCTAGATGATAGGAACAAATTTTGATTTGTTGTGAAATGCCATATAAATCCTAAATAAAATAAATAACCTTATTTAGACCAATCGAAGACTAACACTGCTGATTTACAAAGTATTTTCTTTCTTTTTATAAGCAGACTAATATTTTACGAGGTAGCAATGATAAAAAAGCATATTTTAAATTTATATTTAACATGTGATGCTTGGTAAAAATTTTGTTACTATATAAATAGAGTTTATTTTGAATGATTTCAACCTGACTTAGAACTAACATCAGATATTTTAACGTATGTTTTAATATATTATTCATTAAATAAAAAAATAATAATAATTTGAATACCTGTATAATTGTTTAAGTTTTATTTTTAAAAATTTACTTTTTTGATTTTTTTATTCCATTTCAATCCACAGTACTATATACGAGGGGTGCGGAGAAGTCTGCAGACAACTTAATATTGTTATTATTTATTTAGGTAAAAAAAATAAATAGTGTTAATTCTGTTGATTCTGTTATTTCTGTTGATTAATTCTGTTAAGCTAAAATAGTGTATATTATAAAAACACGTATAATTAATATTTCTACCTCCATTCGATCCATCTTTTGTGACACCATGGCCTACAAAAAAAACTTTTCTCTTAAAATTTTCTCACATTTTTCACTTTTTTGTAATTTTTACCTGTAAAGGACCACACCTTTGTTATTACTGGACGTTATAACGCTATTACTTAGTGTTCAAGGCCACTGAGTTCGGCACACTAGGAATTAGTAGAAAATTTTTAATGTAAGGATAGGTTGATTTGTAAATAAAAAGGCATTAGTAGATTTTAATACTGCAAAATCTACCTCAAATGGATGAACGAGCCGGAATATAGCAGGTGTTCAAACTTTACATGGAAATCATATTAATGAAACTATGAAGTGCAATAACTTTTGATATATTTACCTCTTGAGATCGGATTTGTGACATATTATTTAGAAAATACAAACTTTAAACATGACGCATGGGATGAAGTTGGCCAATGAATTTTCCCTTAAGACTAAGTGAGTCATGAAGAAAAGTTCTTCGATGGGTTTAGAATTTGATATAGTCACATAGACATGTATTCAGTAAATTGAAACGCTTACTGTAAACACTTAAAGTTTGATAAAGAAATGCTACAAATTATGTTTCGGATTAATACCCTCTCAAGATTTTCAGGGATTTTCTGTGACCAATAAAACTTATAATACTTCACATTTATATAATTTTAATACGTAATAAATCTTATACATTTGCCGTCGTGTTTTACCACACGCTATCAGCTATCAGCTAGCTTATCCATTAAGTTCAAAATTTCAAAACACCCCCCTAACAAACGTGGGATTTTGATAAAATTTGGCATGAAAATTCAAAATGAACTCTGTTAACATGAGTAGCAGGGTGATCGAACTATACTTTCGGTGTTTTATGGGGTTTTAAATCAACCAAAATAAAGTATTTTAAATATCCTTCACTTACTTATTAAAACTTCATCATTTCAGTTTAAACCATTTGAAAGAGCTAATAAAAACAAATAATTTAGTGCTTTGAATTCTTGAAAGCTTATCTGGATGCATAGAAAATAAAAATAAAACACAATTTAAAATATGTTTATTTTATGATAAATTACTACCGCTAAATCCCATTATCATGCTACTATTGTACACGTCTTCATTAAACTTGGTATGGACTTTCAAATATTTAGGATTAAATGTTATTTGTCCAAAATGGTCCAGTCACAGCAATTTTACATATTCCTACGTCAGTAGTAAACGTGTAGACTTATGTGATTTTTATAAACTTCATGATTATGTATAATCTTAGTTAGTTCGCAGGCATTCCGTAACGAGTACGATATATTGCTATGGCAATAGACTAATGAAAAATAAACATTAAGATATATATATGGTACCCAAAAGATACTATACTACTCGCCGACCTTGATAGAATAATGCTGCACTTTATAAAAAAAATATACTAACTGTATTTTACGTAGGATTCCTGTGAAGTGAATATTTGGAGGTAATAATAACTATCCTTAACTGTATGAATGTACACACAAAGTTTTATAACGATATATACAAAAATAAGCAAGATGGTATTTCATTACTTCCCATAAAATAAACATTTTTTTATAGTATATTATTAAATTTTCTATGCCACCAAATGACCTATTAAAAGAATTCAAATCACTAAAATATTTGTTTTTAAGCTCTTTAAATGACATTGTGAAGTTTCAATAAGACAGTTTTGGAAATGGAAAATAATGGCTTTTGGCCCCTTTAAACACCTATAAAAACACGCAGGTATGGTTCTACCTATCTGATTATTTGAAATTAAATATTTAACGCTGATATTTGATTTGGCATTTATTTATATTTTAAATTAAAGGGATACATGCATTGAAATGGGTCTATTAACATATAAAAAATAGTGTTTTTAGCATTTAGAGACTTAAAAAGGAAAATGTATCATTGGTTATGATTTACTTCAAACAATGAATAGTACTCTATTAGCTGTTCTTAATGGATAAAAATTAAAACCTTAATTTTCCTGGAAAATAAAAAAATTTATCCGCTAACTTTGAATTAGTGTAGGCCTAAGAAGAAAACTACTTATTATATACAGTACTTCAATTATTGACGTCTTAAATTGTGGGGAATTCAATGTAGTGTAATACAAGTAGTTTTTAGAACACCTTTTTTCGTCAAAATAGGCATTTCAAAATAAAAATTACAAAAAATATAAAAAATTTGCGAATATGTTTATTTTTTTCATATTTTTTCCATGATGCGTATGTCCCCCGAGTGCAAAAAATTGTGGAATCATTAAGTTTAATCATCCTATACAACTTTGCAAATTCATATAAATACCCAATTTATCGCACCCAAAAATGTATATAGTGATTAAACTATAATATAAGTTAAAAAGTTTAGAAATTAAATCATTATGAATTACACCTTTTTAAATGCAATGTCACAAAACCTGGGCCGAATGAAGGTAGAAATATTCATAATATGTGTTTTATAAGATAAACTACTTTCAAAGTTATTGTCAAAGCTATTCATATCTACATTGTGCACGATGAGCGAAACAGCCGTTGACTTGCGGCGATCGACGCGACCCCAGCGCCGGCCCGCAACCGGCACCGCTCTCGCTTTGGACGGCCGTTACGAGATTTTTGTGGCCGTATATACCATATTATGTATATCAATGTACTCGTTATTAAATTTCCTATAACTTTTGTCCCAAGCAATTTTACGAATTCCTTCGTATGTTCATCTTAGACCTAAAGAAATCAAAATAATAATTTAAAATTTTAATAAAATTTGAGTTTGACTGTAAATAACTGACTAATGAGTGACCTTAGCTAAAAATGTATAATGACACTTTCTGTAGACAATTTAATAAGGAATACAACCAAAAAAATTTTAGGACGCTAGTCCTTTCAGTAACGATTCTATAAGGGTTTTTATAAACTCATGCAATTAGGGGTTTAGGGGGGTTTTAAAGGGGAGCTGTGCAAAATGCCACCAGGGGATTTTTGGGGACTTTTGGGGTTTTGACCCCTTAGGTGGGTACTATCGAATGGTATAGGTTTCAAACTATTACAAATTTGTTCCGGTGTTTAACCTTCATTGACTGGGCTAAACGTAGTCCACTCCATCACCATCACCCATCTCTCCTGTCATGTCTGATAGGTTAGCTGACGTTCCTGTGTTAAGAGCTGAGTCCACCTCACCAGTCACCACGCCGCGTTCCATTTAGGGTTGTGGACGTGCTTCATCAGTTACGTAGTCCACTCCAGCTCCCATCTCTCCTGCCATGTCTGATAGGTTAGCTGACGTTCCTGTGTTAAGAGCTGAGTCCACCTCACCAGGGGCCCAATTTTTGAATCGAGTGAGTCGTGAGTTACATCTCACTAGTTTGCTCCTTACCGACTGGCTCGAGATGGTAAAATTGAAGTTTATGTTAGCATCCGGTTTCAACCGTCAAAACAATAACAACATTAAATATTGCCAGTTCTATTAAATTAAAGATTCTAAATGACTTGCATTGTTATATTTAGAACATAATTACAATCTTATTTTATTTTAAATGTTTAATTACACAATTGTAAGTATCAATATACATTTTAGGCTATTTAACTAAAGTAAACATAACCTCGACGATTTGAAAAGTATAAAAGTTGTTATTGACAAATAGAATTATTTCCTGTCGAGATCGAGATGATGAAGAAGAAATTTCAACGTCACGTGAGATTATCTCACCAAAACCACTCACCACCGATTTGTTAGGTGAGTGAAAACGGGTGAGTTGGTGAGATTTTTTGCACAAAATACATTTTTATACATATATGCGACAATGGTGAATAAAACAATCCCTTGAAATACTGCTGAAAAATATTAATTACTGGATGCGCAAGTTTTAAAAGACCTTAAAAATTACCTTCATTCTTATTTAATTATAAGGGTTGATGTAAATTTTTGGCGAATAAGCCAACTCACCAACTCACTCGATTGAAAAATTGGGCCCCAGTCATCACGCCGCGTTCCACTCAGTGTTGTGGACGTGCTTCATCAGTCTCGTAGTCCACTCCAGCTCCATCACCCATCTCTCCTGCCATGTCTGATAGGTTAGCTGACGTTCCTGTGTTAAGAGCTGAGTCCACCTCACCAGTCACCACGCCGCGTTCCACTCAGGGTTGTAGACGTGCTTCATTAAGTCTCGTAGTCCACTCCATCACCCATCTCTCCTGCCATGTCTGATAGGTTAGCTGACGTTCCTGTGTTAAGAGTTGAGCCCACCTCACCAGTCACCACGCTACGTTCCACTCAGGGTTGTGGAAGTGCTTCATCAGTCTTGTAGTCCACTCCAGCTCCCATCTCTCCTGCCATGTCTGATAGGTTAGCTGACGTTCCTGTGTTAAGAGTTGAGTCCACTTCACAAGTCACCACGCCGCGTTCCACTCAGGGTTGTGGACGTGCTTCATCAGTCTTGTAGTCCACTCCAGCTCCCATCTCTTCTGTCATGTCTGATAGGTTAGCTGACGTTCCTGTGTTAAGAGTTGAGTCCACCTCACCAGTCACCACGCTACGTTCCACTCAGGGTTGTGGAAGTGCTTCATCAGTCTTGTAGTCCACTCCAGCTCCCATCTCTCCTGCCATATCTGATAGGTTAGCTGACGTTCCTGTGTTAAGAGTTGAGTCCACCTCACCAGTCACCACGCTACGTTCCACTCAGGGTTGTGGACGTGCTTCATCAGTCTTGTAGTCCACTCCAGCTCCCATCTCTCCTGCCATGTCTGATAGGTTAGCTGACGTTCCTGTATTAAGAGTTGAGTCCACCTCACCAGTCACCACGCTACGTTCCACTCAGGGTTGTGGACGTGCTTCATCAGTCTTGTAGTCCACTCCAGCTCCCATCTCTCCTGCCATGTCTGATAGGTTAGCTGACGTTCCTGTGTTAAGAGTTGAGTCCACCTCACCAGTCACCACGCTACGTTCCACTCAGGGTTGTGGACGTGCTTCATCAGTCTTGTAGTCCACTCCAGCTCCCATCTCTCCTGCCATGTCTGATAGGTTAGCTGACGTTCCTGTGTTAAGAGTTGAGTCCACCTCACCAGTCACCACGCCACGTTCCACTCAGGGTTGTGGACGTGCTTCATCAGTCTCGTAGTCTACTCCATCACCATCACCCATCTCTCCTGTCATGTCTGATAGGTTAGCTGACGTTCCTGTGTTAAGAGTTGTGTCCACCTCACCAGTCACCACGCCACGTTCCACTCAGGGTTGTGGACGTGCTTCATCAGTCTCGTAGTCCACTCCATCACCATCACCCATCTCTCCTGTCATGTCTGATATGTAAGCTGACGTTCCTGTGTTAAGAGTTGAGTCCACCTCACCAGTCACCACGCTACGTTCCACTCAGGGTTGTGGACGTGCTTCATCAGTCTCGTAGTCCACTCCAGCTCCCATCTCTCCTGTCATGTCTGATAGGTTAGCTGACGTTCCTGTGTTAAGAGTTGAGTCCACCTCACCAGTCACCACGCTACGTTCCACTCAGGGTTGTGGACGTGCTTCATCAGTCTTGTAGTCCACTCCAGCTCCCATCTCTCCTGCCATGTCTGATAGGTTAGCTGACGTTCCTGTATTAAGAGTTGAGTCCACCTCACCAGTCACCACGCTACGTTCCACTCAGGGTTGTGGACGTGCTTCATCAGTCTTGTAGTCCACTCCAGCTCCCATCTCTCCTGCCATGTCTGATAGGTTAGCTGACGTTCCTGTGTTAAGAGTTGAGTCCACCTCACCAGTCACCACGCTACGTTCCACTCAGGGTTGTGGACGTGCTTCATCAGTCTTGTAGTCCACTCCAGCTCCCATCTCTCCTGCCATGTCTGATAGGTTAGCTGACGTTCCTGTGTTAAGAGTTGAGTCCACCTCACCAGTCACCACGCCACGTTCCACTCAGGGTTGTGGACGTGCTTCATCAGTCTCGTAGTCTACTCCATCACCATCACCCATCTCTCCTGTCATGTCTGATAGGTTAGCTGACGTTCCTGTGTTAAGAGTTGTGTCCACCTCACCAGTCACCACGCCACGTTCCACTCAGGGTTGTGGACGTGCTTCATCAGTCTCGTAGTCCACTCCATCACCATCACCCATCTCTCCTGTCATGTCTGATATGTAAGCTGACGTTCCTGTGTTAAAAGTTGAGTCCACCTCACCAGTCACCACGCTACGTTCCACTCAGGGTTGTGGACGTGCTTCATCAGTCTCGTAGTCCACTCCAGCTCCCATCTCTCCTGTCATGTCTGATAGGTTAGCTGACGTTCCTGTGTTAAGAGTTGAGTCCACCTCACCAGTCACCACGCTACGTTCCACTCAGGGTTGTGGACGTGCTTCATCAGTCTCGTAGTCCACTCCAGCTCCCATCTCTCCTGTCATGTCTGATAGGTTAGCTGACGTTCCTGTGTTAAGAGCTGAGTCCACCTCACCAGTCACCACGCCGCGTTCCATTTAGGGTTGTGGACGTGCTTCATCAGTCTTGTAGTCCACTCCAGCTCCCATCTCTCCTGTCATGTCTGATAGGTTAGCTGACGTTCCTGTGTTAAGAGTTGAGTCCACCTCACCAGTCACCATGCCACGTTCCACTCAGGGTTGTGGACGTGCTTCATCAGTCTTGTAGTCCACTCCAGCTCCCATCTCTCCTGCCATGTCTGATAGGTTAGCTGACGTTCCTGTGTTAAGAGTTGAGTCCACCTCACCAGTCACCACGCCACGTTCCACTCAGGGTTGTGGACGTGCTTCATCAGTCTCGTAGTCTACTCCATCACCATCACCCATCTCTCCTGTCATGTCTGATAGGTTAGCTGACGTTCCTGTGTTAAGAGTTGAGTCCACCTCACCAGTCACCACGCTACGTTCCACTCAGGGTTGTGGACGTGCTTCATCAGTCTCGTAGTCCACTCCAGCTCCCATCTCTCCTGTCATGTCTGATAGGTTAGCTGGCCGTATATACCATATTATGTATATCAATGTACTCGTTATTAAATTTCCTATAACTTTTGTCCCAAGCAATTTTACGAATTCCTTCCTATGTTCATCTTAGACCTAAAGAAATCAAAATAATAATTTAAAATTTTAATAAAATTTGAGTTTGACTGTAAATAACTGACTAATGAGTGACCTTAGCTAAAAATGTATAATGACACTTTCTGTAGACAATTTAATAAGGAATACAACCAAAAAAATTTTAGGACGCTGGTCCTTTCAGTAACGATTCTATAAGGGTTTTTATAAACTCATGCAATTAGGGGTTTAGGGGGGTTTTAAAGGGGAGCTGTGCAAAATGCCACCAGGGGATTTTTGGGGACTTTTGGGGTTTTGACCCCTTAGGTGGGTACTATCGAATGGTATAGGTTTCAAACTGTTACAAATTTGTTCCGGTGTTTAACCTTCATTGACTGGGCTAAACGTAGTCCACTCCATCACCATCACCCATCTCTCCTGTCATGTCTGATAGGTTAGCTGACGTTCCTGTGTTAAGAGCTGAGTCCACCTCACCAGTCACCACGCCGCGTTCCATTTAGGGTTGTGGACGTGCTTCATCAGTTACGTAGTCCACTCCAGCTCCCATCTCTCCTGCCATGTCTGATAGGTTAGCTGACGTTCCTGTGTTAAGAGCTGAGTCCACCTCACCAGGGGCCCAATTTTTGAATCGAGTGAGTCGTGAGTTACATCTCACTAGTTTGCTCCTTACCGACTGGCTCGAGATGGTAAAATTGAAGTTTATGTTAGCATCCGGTTTCAACCGTCAAAACAATAACAACATTAAATATTGCCAGTTCTATTAAATTAAAGATTCTAAATGACTTGCATTGTTATATTTAGAACATAATTACAATCTTATTTTATTTTAAATGTTTAATTACACAATTGTAAGTATCAATATACATTTTAGGCTATTTAACTAAAGTAAACATAACCTCGACGATTTGAAAAGTATAAAAGTTGTTATTGACAAATAGAATTATTTCCTGTCGAGATCGAGATGATGAAGAAGAAATTTCAACGTCACGTGAGATTATCTCACCAAAACCACTCACCACCGATTTGTTAGGTGAGTGAAAACGGGTGAGTTGGTGAGATTTTTTGCACAAAATACATTTTTATACATATATGCGACAATGGTGAATAAAACAATCCCTTGAAATACTGCTGAAAAATATTAATTACTGGATGCGCAAGTTTTAAAAGACCTTAAAAATTACCTTCATTCTTATTTAATTATAAGGGTTGATGTAAATTTTTGGCGAATAAGCCAACTCACCAACTCACTCGATTGAAAAATTGGGCCCCAGTCATCACGCCGCGTTCCACTCAGTGTTGTGGACGTGCTTCATCAGTCTCGTAGTCCACTCCAGCTCCATCACCCATCTCTCCTGCCATGTCTGATAGGTTAGCTGACGTTCCTGTGTTAAGAGCTGAGTCCACCTCACCAGTCACCACGCCGCGTTCCACTCAGGGTTGTGGACGTGCTTCATCAGTCTCGTAGTCCACTCCATCACCATCACCCATCTCTCCTGTCATGTCTGATATGTAAGCTGACGTTCCTGTGTTGAGAGTTGAGTCCACCTCACCAGTCACCACGCTACGTTCCACTCAGGGTTGTGGACGTGCTTCATCAGTCTCGTAGTCCACTCCAGCTCCCATCTCTCCTGTCATGTCTGATAGGTTAGCTGACGTTCCTGTGTTAAGAGTTGAGTCCACCTCACCAGTCACCACGCTACGTTCCACTCAGGGTTGTGGACGTGCTTCATCAGTCTCGTAGTCCACTCCAGCTCCCATCTCTCCTGTCATGTCTGATAGGTTAGCTGACGTTCCTGTGTTAAGAGCTGAGTCCACCTCACCAGTCACCACGCCGCGTTCCATTTAGGGTTGTGGACGTGCTTCATCAGTCTTGTAGTCCACTCCAGCTCCCATCTCTCCTGTCATGTCTGATAGGTTAGCTGACGTTCCTGTGTTAAGAGTTGAGTCCACCTCACCAGTCACCATGCCACGTTCCACTCAGGGTTGTGGACGTGCTTCATCAGTCTTGTAGTCCACTCCAGCTCCCATCTCTCCTGCCATGTCTGATAGGTTAGCTGACGTTCCTGTGTTAAGAGTTGAGTCCACCTCACCAGTCACCACGCCACGTTCCACTCAGGGTTGTGGACGTGCTTCATCAGTCTCGTAGTCTACTCCATCACCATCACCCATCTCTCCTGTCATGTCTGATAGGTTAGCTGACGTTCCTGTGTTAAGAGTTGAGTCCACCTCACCAGTCACCACGCTACGTTCCACTCAGGGTTGTGGACGTGCTTCATCAGTCTCGTAGTCCACTCCAGCTCCCATCTCTCCTGTCATGTCTGATAGGTTAGCTGACGTTCCTGTGTTAAGAGTTGAGTCCACCTCACCAGTCACCACGCTACGTTCCACTCAGGGTTGTGGACGTGCTTCATCAGTCTCGTAGTCCACTCCAGCTCCCATCTCTCCTGTCATGTCTGATAGGTTAGCTGACGTTCCTGTGTTAAGAGTTGAGTCCACCTCACCAGTTACCACGCCGCGTTCCATTTAGGGTTGTGGACGTGCTTCATCAGTCTTGTAGTCCACTCCAGCTCCCATCTCTCCTGTCATGTCTGATAGGTTAGCTGACGTTCCTGTGTTAAGAGTTGAGTCCACCTCACCAGTCACCATGCCACGTTCCACTCAGGGTTGTGGACGTGCTTCATCAGTAACGTAGTCCACTCCATCACCATCACCCATCTCTCCTGTCATGTCTGATAGGTTAGCTGACGTTCCTGTGTTAAGAGCTGAGTCCACCTCACCAGTCACCACGCCGCGTTCCATTTAGGGTTGTGGACGTGCTTCATCAGTTACGTAGTCCACTCCAGCTCCCATCTCTCCTGCCATGTCTGATAGGTTAGCTGACGTTCCTGTGTTAAGAGCTGAGTCCACCTCACCAGTCACCACGCCGCGTTCCACTCAGTGTTGTGGACGTGCTTCATCAGTCTCGTAGTCCACTCCAGCTCCATCACCCATCTCTCCTGCCATGTCTGATAGGTTAGCTGACGTTCCTGTGTTAAGAGCTGAGTCCACCTCACCAGTCACCACGCCGCGTTCCACTCAGTGTTGTGGACGTGCTTCATCAGTAACGTAGTCCACTCCATCACCATCACCCATCTCTCCTGTCATGTCTGATAGGTTAGCTGACGTTCCTGTGTTAAGAGCTGAGTCCACCTCACCAGTCACCACGCCGCGTTCCACTCAGTGTTGTGGAAGTGCTTCATCAGTCTTGTAGTCCACTCCAGCTCCCATCTCTCCTGCCATATCTGATAGGTTAGCTGACGTTAATGTGTTAAGAGTTGAGTCCACCTCACCAGTCACCACGCTACGTTCCACTCAGGGTTGTGGACGTGCTTCATCAGTCTTGTAGTCCACTCCAGCTCCCATCTCTCCTGCCATGTCTGATAGGTTAGCTGACGTTCCTGTGTTAAGAGTTGAGTCCACCTCACCAGTCACCACGCTACGTTCCACTCAGGGTTGTGGACGTGCTTCATCAGTCTTGTAGTCCACTCCAGCTCCCATCTCTCCTGTCATGTCTGATAGGTTAGCTGACGTTCCTGTGTTAAGAGTTGAGTCCACCTCACCAGTCACCACGCTACGTTCCACTCAGCGTTGTGGACGTGCTTCATCAGTCTTGTAGTCCACTCCAGCTCCCATCTCTTCTGTCATGTCTGATAGGTTAGCTGAGGTTCCTGTGTTAAGAGTTGAGTCCACCTCACCAGTCACCACGCTACGTTCCACTCAGGGTTGAGGACGTGCTTCATCAGTCTTGTAGTCCACTCCAGCTCCCATCTCTTCTGTCATGTCTGATAGGTTAGCTGACGTTCCTGGGTTAAGAGTTGAGTCCACCTCACCAGTCACCACGCTACGTTCCACTCAGGGTTGTGGACGTGCTTCATCAGTCTTGTAGTCCACTCCAGCTCCCATCTCTCCTGCCATGTCTGATAGGTTAGCTGACGTTCCTGTGTTAAGAGTTGAGTCCACCTCACCAGTCACCACGCTACGTTCCACTCAGGGTTGTGGACGTGCTTCATCAGTCTTGTAGTCCACTCCAGCTCCCATCTCTTCTGTCATGTCTGATAGGTTAGCTGACGTTCCTGTGTTAAGAGTTGAGTCCACCTCACCAGTCACCACGCTACGTTCCACTCAGGGTTGTGGACGTGCTTCATCAGTCTTGTAGTCCAATCCAGCTCCCATCTCTTCTGTCATGTCTGATAGGTTAGCTGACGTTCCTGTGTTAAGAGTTGAGTCCACCTCACCAGTCACCACGCTACGTTCCACTCAGGGTTGTGGACGTGCTTCATCAGTCTTGTAGTCCACTACAGCCCCAATCCCTCCTGCCATGTCTGATAGGTTAGCTGACGTTCCTGTGTTAAGAGTTGAGTCCACCTCACCAGTCACCACGCTACGTTCCACTCAGGGTTGTGGACGTGCTTCATTAGTCACGTAGTCCACTCCATCACCCATTCTCCTGCCATGTCTGATAGGTTAGCTGACGTTCCTGTGTTAAGAGTTGAGTCCACCTCACCAGTCACCACGCTACGTTCCACTCAGGGTTGTGGACGTGCTTCATTAGTCACGTAGTCCACATCAGTTCCCATCTCTCCTGCCATGTCTGATAGGTTAGCTGACGTTCCTGTGTTAAGAGTTGAGTCCACCTCACCAGTCACCACGCCGCGTTCCACTCAGGGTTGTGGACGTGCTTCATTAGTCACGTAGTCCACATCAGTTACCATCTCTCCTGCCATGTCTGATAGGTTAGCTGACGTTCCTGTGTTAAGAGTTGAGTCCACCTCACCAGTCACCACGCTACGTTCCACTCAGGGTTGTGGACGTGCTTCATTAGTCACGTAGTCCACATCAGTTCCCATCTCTCCTGCCATGTCTGATAGGTTAGCTGACGTTCCTGTGTTAAGAGTTGAGTCCACCTCACCAGTCACCACGCTACGTTCCACTCAGGGTTGTGGACGTGCTTCATTAGTCACGTAGTCCACATCAGTTCCCATCTCTCCTGCCATGTGTGATAGGTTAGCTGACGTTCCTGTGTTAAGAGTTGAGTCCACCTCACCAGTCACCACGCTACGTTCCACTCAGGGTTGTGGACGTGCTTCATTAGTCACGTAGTCCACATCAGTTCCCATCTCTTCTGCCATGTCTGATAGGTTAGCTGACGTTCCTGTGTTAAGAGTTGAGTCCACCTCACCAGTCACCACGCTACGTTCCACTCAGGGTTGTGGACGTGCTTCATTAGTCACGTAGTCCACATCAGTTCCCATCTCTCCTGCCATGTCTGATAGGTTAGCTGACGTTCCTGTGTCCTTGCGTTTGTGTTTTTTAGAAATTTAAAAACAAATTAATTTTTATAGTTCTTTAAATAATAATAGTTCCTTAAATAATGGTATATTGCGAATAGTGTATTTGTATAACTCATTAATACAATTAAGGCCAATATATTAGTAATTTAGCAGTACTGGTAAACATATTATGTTTGTTATTATCTTATGATTCAAAACTGTAACCTTCTACAAATATTTATGGCGGTCTGAAGTTTGCTGCAGTTCATACAGCAACTCTTTTATATTACAATGCATTTATAAAAATTATTGATAGTAACTAAAAATGCACTGTTCGACAACTTTTGTTTTACTTCATTGAAAAAGTAAGGGAACTAAATCAGTTATAATTTGCAAAGTGTGAAAGAGTCTGTGAAGTCGCCGTTCCGTTGGTGTAAGAGGGATGGAACGTCAGCTGTTACAATAAAAACAAAGACCGGGGAGCGAGAGAGACAGCGACAGTGTTCGTGTTGTGCCGAGAGGGGAGTAGTGCCATTCCTCTATTCTATTATAGACCGTATCGTATCTCACAGTTATAGGAAGAGTCGACCAATACCGATCTTCTCCCTCCCCCTCACTTCGCGTCCGCCATTTTATTCCACCTCGCAAAGCATTGTATTCAAAATATTCTTTTAGGCAGTGTTGTTGTGGTTAAGTGCGCCGCTGGCTCGGTTCGCGGAGTGGTTTTCGCGGAACTGCAAATGTAGTGAGTGTTTTGCCGGGACAATTATTCTCCGAGGTTGGCAAGATTGGTAGTCACATGTAGCGCAGAATTGGTGGCGTGTTTTCTCGGAGTTGTTCAATTTTCTAGCCGTCTCTCCGCGAAGTGGTGCAGTCTTGTTCTTGTTGGTGTGTGAAGTAGGATCTTCTAGAACTGTGATGCCGGTGTTACCCCAGCCTATCGACATTCAAGAACACTTCATTCGCCTATAAGTGTCACTGCTAGATTTATTGACTGTAAGACGTACCCATAAAAAAACAGCAACACACATCCTTTATTTTGTTGTTTTTTTTGATTTCGTAATGAGTATGAATTTGGAGGATTGATTGAACTTACAAACTTAGCTAAAGAAATCGAAACAGAGATATGTACCTCAGTTTTGCAATCATACCCTGCAATTTTTTAGCAGTGCAGATTACAGAATAAACATTTGTGTAGTGAAGTTTTCTATTTCATCCATTTTTATAAAGGAAGGGGTTTTAAAATTAAACTCACATTTTTTTAAATTTCACCCTGAGTGTCTTAAACAAATCAACTCATCCTTTTTAATTCTTTTGTTGTTCAAAGAAATTTTAAATGTCTTCTAGCGCTAAAAACACTCTATTTTTGGCTGAGCATTTCTAAAACCATCCTAAACCTCCGCTATAGGCCACATTTCTGTGCAATATAATTCCCTCTCAGTCCACGCACTCGCCAGTCAGTGTGGGACCACGGTAGGCGCATCCTCCCCATCCCATCCCAGGAACACATGTCCATCGATCCCGTTGGCGTCGCAGGGAGGGTTGGCCAGGTCAGATGTTATGATTGACACTCCAATTTCAGAGTTGCCACGTTGATATACATATCAAGCGGCGGGCCAATCCCAGCTCAGTTCGCCTCAGTCGGCATGCAACTCCCTCCGACTCCGCACTCCCTCAGTGGCCGTGTGGTTCTCGGTGCTCCGGTGCCCCCGCCGTGCCGCGAGTACAGGCATGTTTGTCCTCCGCGCAACTTGGATTAACGATGAAACGTGACAAAAAGGTGATCGATTACCTCACAAGGTCGAGTGCCCTCCTCAAGGTGAGTCCTCATTTTGGGTTGAGCAAAGTCACAGAGTACTGTGTTCTTTAATGTAGAGTGAAGTTTTTTCCTTGTTTCCTTGTTTGAAATAAACGTCAATCTTTATTTATCTGAGTAGGTTGTGTTAGGTACAAAGATATATGACTGATTTGTTTTCTTAGGGATACGATATTTTTCAAATCCTCATAGTAATTTTCTGAGAAGTACAGTTGGGATTCTATAGGCCAGTAGTATTTACAGCTTGGTGGGTAGAGTACTAAGATATTATCCAGAATTTCCGCATTCAGTTCCAATGGAAAAATTGAAACCATTCTTTGTAAGGCACGTCCAAGCCATTGACTAGTTAGAGTCACTTGAGTTACCTAAAACCCCATTGTTGCAAGCGCCACACTTTTGCCAAAACATTTTACGACGAATCTCGGGGACTCCTGAGTCTGGATGACTCCTGCACTGTTCTATAACTTGCACACCCGTTAGGGTCACATGCCACGATGCTCCCTCCATTGCGCATGCGCAAGCTGTTAATCCTCGGCAGAACCGTGGGCAAAACGAACCACTTGACATAATGTGGAAGAAGAACAAGAAGGAAGAGAAACCGGACGTGAAGGCCAACCTGATCCCGGCGCTGTTGAACAATGACTTCGTCACCAAGAACAAGCTGCAGGCGGGGATTCCTTCACTGGGCGCGGGCGGGAAGAGGGACTCCTCGGGTCCCGGGGGGTGGAAGGGACTTCTCAGCAGTGCGATCAAAACGTTGCAGAAGGGGAAGATCCCGCTGTTGCTGGCGGTGGAGGCCGGCAACCAGTCGATGGTGCGGGAGCTGCTCAGCCAACAAACGGCAGATCAGCTGAAGGCGACCACCGACAACGGGGACACCGCACTCCACCTGGCCGCGAGGAGGAGGGACGTCGACATGGTCCGGATACTGGTGGACTACGGCGCCAACGTCGACTCCCAGAACGTGAGTACCTCCCTACTCTAACATTCCACTCTCGCTTTTGTTACAGCTAATTTTGCCAAATGTAATAGAGTCACGGTGAGTTTTAAGCTCGAAATCATTATTATATTTGGTTTTGAAGACCCAAAGACCGAAATCTTCTTCCAATTTGAATATAGTGACAGCTTAGATGCTTACTTAATTTGAATTACTTTTCATTGTTAATTTTCTGTATTTCCCCTGCTATTTTAAAGGGTGGTCAAAAAACCGTATTACTAATTGCTTATTTACAAAACTCACACGGTACAATTTCTCACGTCTCTTCACTACCTAGGTTCATAATTTTCTTTTAATGTGGTTAAAACCTCTGGAGCAGCAAACCTACATATTCTGTTACTTTGTGCGCGTGGAAAAACCAAAGAAATGGAAGCATTTGTTAATCTGCGAGGTAAACAAGAATAGGTCTATATTTGTGTAACTACACATCAAGGAAATTTAATAATCGTTTCAATTAGTTGGTCACCATCCATAGACTGTCTGTTCTTTTCAACGACACCTTGAGCCTGTTATCTGATAATACACACACGAAAATGAATATGAACGAAAACATCAAAGCTTATTGTGTGAAATTTTAAATAGCATGAACAAAAAAATTTAAACATTGGCATTGTCGTCCAAATTTTTATTTATGATCTTGCTCAATAATGTGCTTATAAATTTGAAAACATTAATTTTCAAATTTAAAACAACAGTTTAATTTTCGTCACCTTAAAACAACCCTGAAAATATGAAAGTCCAACAATTATCTTGCACCCATCATTAGGTATCTGAATTTTTACACCGACAATTATAAAACGGAACAAGATGTTTTTGAGACTGTGAAAACATTGTTAACCAATTTACTGTAGAAGTGTTATCATCATCAAAAACTCCATACATAAGCTTTAGAATGGGAACCTGGAAGAAATGCCACTTGAAAAGTAAGTTTTAACTCAGTATGTAATAAGGAAAATCCAACAATTGGCTACGTAGCCTACACAGCATTCACAAAGAAAGTAACTGGTGTCGAAATCCAAGTCCGTCCCAAAACTGACGAGGCGAATATATTGTTTGATGTCACGGCAAGCACGCCTGGGGCCGAAAATTATTACTCTTGAAAATACAAGCAATTCCTGTCAGAAAACGGGGCGAGGATTTGTAGCAGGGCATCCACTTCCGCCGGTTGACGGTTGGAATCAGTGTACGTTATTGTACCAATAATATTTATGTTATTTATTTTACATTGAATTGTAGAAAGGTTTACTGAAGATTTGCGTTTGAGAAACAAACTTTACATTAACTATGTGCTTTTGTAAGTGTTGCCTTGAGATATAGTATTTATTTTTCGAGTATCCCAAGAGGTCACTGTTTTAACAACAACGACAACAATAAATAATACCATGCTTTATTTTTGGTGGTCCAAATCTTATACCCTAAAACAATAACGGTTTGTATAGGCATTTTTTCACAGTTAATAAATCGTTTAAATTAATTAAATTCACTATGGACTCCGCATAACCTCTACCAATGGCGTTCATACATTTCACTACTGTATGTCTGTTTTTTTGGCAGGCGGAGGGCCAGATGGAACTGCCAATAACCTCTACCACAGATTAATGAACCTTCGTAGAAGGTTCTTTAATCTGTGCCTCTTCCAAATGTTTTCATACGTTTCACTACTGTATGTCTGGTTTGTTTTACAGACGGAGGGCCCTCTACATAAAATCTACCAATGGCGTTCCTACGTTTCACTACTGTATGTCTGGTTTGTTTGGCAGGCGGAGGGCCAGACGGCCCTCCACATAGCTTCCGCCGAGGGAGATGAGACTTTGGTCAAGTACTTCTATGGGGTCCGAGCCAGTGCTTCCATTATTGATAATCAAGGTTAGTGATATGAATAAAAGGCACCCACGAAGTGGCTTGTTATTTACTCTTATGTTCAAACATTTTAGTAATGGTGATTTTCAAATTTATTGTTCAAACCTAAAATTTAATACAAAGTTCTATTTTGATATCTTATTTACAACATGCAGGCCAAACGACAAACAAAATACAGTAATCAATATATTTTAGATACATTGTTACGAAGAAAAGCTGCTACGTATTATTCAAAGTCTTTAAGCCATAAATAAATTTGAACCAAATCAAACCTAGTCGGTTGAGAATTCATACAAAAGGTCTACCTGTTTACCTGTCTGGAATGTTCTGGAAGAAAAAAAGCCACATCAAAGCTAAAATATTTAAAAAAAAAACTTATTCCAAAGATTTTGTAAAAAAAAGTGAACACGAGTTTTTTAAATAAACTTCTTTTGCTTTCCTTTTGACATAATATTCCACACGTAGGCTACGGGATATTTCCCTCTCATTCAGAAAATAGTTATTTTATTGTGTATCCAATTTTTTTGTCCAGTAATCATATTTTAAGAATTGATAAACATGGTGATGGATTGCATAAGGAAAGCAGTTGTCACGGACATTTTCTGTCTATGGTTGACGTTAAACATCATGCCATTTCGGGATCTTTCCATCTTTAGGTGAAAACACATACAGTTTTATTAACTTTTTCCTCGTACTTTTCCCACCTGAGGAACGTTGGTGAGTGAGCCTAACGTTTAGCTGGTTGTGCAGATCGGACCCCGATGCACTTGGCGGCGGAGAACGGCCATGCGTCGGTCATCGAGCTGCTGGCAGACAAGTTCAAGGCTTCCATCTTCGAGCGGACCAAGGACGGCAGCACGCTGATGCACATAGCCAGCCTCAACGGCCACGCCGACTGCGCTATGATGCTGTTCAAGAAGGGCGTCTACCTGCACATGCCCAACAAGGTAGGTCCCGGTCCCGCTTCAACGAACATCCCTCTATTCCGAACACATTTAACAGCAGCATTTCATCATTAAAATACGAGTTTCTAGACCAACGGATGTATCACGGTTGATGATTTATCACAGGTTATTTACGATAGCTGCATTTTATCAGTATTCACCACGTATAACCACGTATCACCACGCATCACGACGTATCACCACGCATCACCACATATCACCACGTAACACCACGTATCACCACATATCACCATTTATCACCATGTGTCACCACGTACCAACACGTATCACCACGTATCAACACGTATCACCACGTATCACCACGTATCACCACGTACCAACACGTATCACAACGTACCAACATGTATCACCACGTACCTCCACGTAAAACCACGTATCACCATTTATCACCATGTATCACCACGTATCACCACGTACCAACACGTATCACCTCGTACCAACACGTATCACCACGTACCAACACATATCACCACGTACCTCCACGTAAAACCACGTAACACTGCGTAACACCACGTATCACTATGTGTCACCATGTATCACCACGTATCACCATTTATCACTACGTATCACCACGTATCACCACGTACCAACACGTATCACCACGTACCAACACGTATCACCACGTACCAACACATATCACCACGTACCTCCACGTAAAACCACGTAACACTGCGTAATACAATGTAACACCACGTATCACCATTTATCACCACGTATCACCACGTATCACCATTTATCACCACGTATCACCACGTAAGAACACGTATCACCGTGTACCAACACGTATCACCACGTACCAACACGTATCACCACGTACCTCCACGTAACACCACGTATCACCATGTATCACGATTTCGCAACTGGCGATCATTGAGTACAGATATCATACACCCTGATAATTTTTAAAGCTGGAATAAACGAGTCAATATCTTGCTTTGTTCATAAAGTCCACCTATATTCCAAAAACTCACTAGAAGATCCGTTCCCACGAAGTTCGGAATAGAGGGTGATACTTTATTTATTAAATGCGTACTTTACAAATTATTTTTTTAGTATGTTCATGTGGGTACAATTTCATGCTTTTTGCATGGGCAGTAGGGTAGATTCAAATAAGTCTCTTTGGGCTCAAACGCAGACCGTGGCAAAATATGAGATTCATAGATTATTGAAATAACTAGGGGGCCCGTGCAGCACATGTACTGCATGTATTAGAGTATCTATGGTGTTAAAATCTTGCTCCATGGTAATTTACAGATTTACTTAAAATGAATGAAACTTAAATTGTAGCGAAAATCAGATTACATCATGTTGGTAATTCATCAATTGATCTTCATCAATAATTCTCCAATTTCCCAATGAATGTGATAGTGTTGAGATTTGATGGTTGTTCTTTTAGGTCCAAATTGGATAGAATTACGTGATGGTTCTTGTGCCGATCTGTCTTAAAGCCTCTGCCTAAAAACTCATATGCAATTTAGAATTAATTCACAGATTCTAGATAGCTCATCACACAAAAACGTAAATGACACAGAAAAAATCAACATGTATCTACAACTCTCCGATCCTGTGTTAGCTTTGTAGCACTCACTGCGGCTGTTTTAGCGAATTTCCCTATAGGGAATACGCTATTATCGATTAGCCATGGTAAGACCTAAGCCCGGGACCACTTTACTTTTTCATCGTGGCCTTGGGAGCAGAGCCGCCTCTACATATAGGCGAACTAGGCAACCGCCTATGGTGCCGATGCCCGAAAGGCGTCATCGCGGCGGAGACTATTGTTCCTGATTTGCCGTAAAAAGTGTTCCCGATCAGCGGTAAAAAGCGCCCCAACCGGCAGTAAATATCGCCCCCAACCGGTGGTAAAGAGCGCCCCCAATCGGCGGTAAATAAAGCCCTCAAATATGGTTAATAACCCTTGGATTGGCGGTAAAAAGCACCCCCGACAGACATAAATAGCGCCCGGGATCAGCCTTTAAAATCTCCCCCCCCCCACCGTCGCGTCGTTAAACAGCACCCCAAATAGGCCCAAATACACGTGACCAGAGTTGAATTGCGCCCCTAATTGGCGGTAAAAAGCACCCCTTACTGGCGGCAAACATTGCTTTCTAATCGAGGGCAAATAGTGCCCGTGATCGTAGTTAAATCCACTCCCGAACGGCGTTCTACAGCGTACCTCCAATCGGTAAAAAGCGTCCAAGATCAAAGATAAATTCTCGCTCTGATCTGAGTTAAACAGTGTTACCCACGGTGGGAAAAAGCGTCCAAGTCTATGCGCGACGGTAAATAGCGCCCTGAATATGACAGCGGTAAAGAGCGCCCCCTGACCAGCGGTAAACATAACCCAATTTATGGTAAACAGCGCCCCTGATGAGCTGTAAGGAGAGCCCTCAATCGGTGGAATTAAAGGGAAAGCAGGCGTCCTCAATAATTGGTCAATAATTAATCTAACGGTATGCGCGGATTTCTCCCACGATGTACACGAGCTGAGAAAAAAGGAGGAAACGAAACACGCTTATATATATTGTAAAAACTGAGCGTGTATGCAAATTAAAAAATACATTCTGATCGTGATAGGGCCGCAATGGGCGATGAATTGTGGTTTGAGTAACGCCTACATTATTTACACTAAAACATGTTTTAGTTTTATTTTGAGACGAGAAGTGTCAATTTAATACACTAATTAATTAATATTGATGATTCATTAATTGAAATTAAAAGTTTATCAGTCAACGTAATGTTGATATTTGGTTAGTTAAATTTTCGCGGAAACCTTTTTGGTAATTTCATAGATTGCACAGTTATAAGAGGGAGTTAAAATGAAAAACGTTTGTCCTACATAGGGGAAAATGTAGCAGGACAAAAACTTTATAACAAAATGGGAAATATATGAGAAAGATTATTATCTGAAAGGTTCTCCTTAAATATTCTCCATGTACAGTAATTTTTTAAATCTGCTTTGTTAAAAAAAAAAAATAAAAAAACTTTGATTAGGATGGACGAATATTGAAAGTAAGTGAAGTTGGTCTATTTTGAGGTGCCGTGTTAAAATTTCGCGAAGAATAAAATCTGACAGGAGCTAAAAATCAATTCAATTTCAGGACTAACTAGACGATGAAGTGGGTATGATACAACGCATAAAAGTTAATTAACTCTGAAATTAAATTGTTATATTAGCCGTCAAAGCTCAAAGAGACTATGATTTTTTTCAAAGCTTTTTTTTCATATAAGTTTATCAACAGACAAAATGAAGCATTTACAAACTGGTGTCCTAATTGTACAGGACTGTCAAGAGTACCTTGGGAGCAAATAAAGTGTTCAAACTGTATTGTTAAAATAAATTAAAATTAAATACTCAGGAAACTTTCATAGCGAGGAAATGGTAATCCACTATGGTTCATGCTGTTCAGTTTTTTGATTAAGTTCTTTTGCCCCTATGAGCCAATAGTATTGCATATTTTCAATAAATTTCACTTTAAAAACAAACTGAAATCAATTAAAATACCCCTATCGCAGCAAACCTGCGTACTCAGCGAATTTTCAAAGGATCTTGAGATTTAGTACTTTCCCCATAAACACCACAGAAATGAGTATGTGGGTTTTTTGCTGTCATGGGTGTTGTTAGAAAATGTTAGTTTCGTTAGAAAAATTAATAGTTAGGTAGGGTAAATATCAAATTGCAATATTCGGCACTTTTTAATTTTCCCCATAATAATTATAATAACACGAAATCAAGTGTTTAAGTGTGTTAACAAGCTTGTGCATAATCAAGGGTGTTAGGAGAGACGAATATTGTCAGTGAGTGATCCACATTGAGGTGCCATGTTAAAATTTGGTGACGAAAAAATAACAAAATTTGACAATAGCGAAAACATCTAGATCTATGAAATTGTTATGATGTAAGAATTTAAAGTTAACTGACCCTATACTAGGTATCACCCATCTTAAACATCCGTCGTGTTTATGCTCATTGCCGCTTAGCTCAAGGGCTACGAATCATTTCAAAAGTTTATTTTTCAAAGATTGATATAGGTTTAAAACAAACAAAATGAAGTATTTTGCAAATGGGTGGCTTATTAGTACAGGATTGTAAAGAGTTCTTTGGAGGCAAATGACCCACTTGAACGATATTGTTAAAATATTATACAAATTCAAATTAAATCTTCTGGAAAATTTCGTAGTGAATAACTGGTAATCCGTTATGTTTCATGCTATTTTAATTTAATCATTAGGGTGTGACGTAATTCCGGAGGAGGGGAAAAATAAATAACGTTCCGGACGGCTTCCCAACTTCGGAAATACGTCACCAAAATAAATGCCTCAGATAATGCTCAGACGGAGCTAAAAATAATTCCAGGGGTCGATTAACTAATTGCCGATTAGAAATAATTTTAACAGCGATGCCAATTAGAATTTAGAAAATAAAATTAAACGCACAGGGCTCAGAACCCAACCGTAACTAAAATGACGGTCAATTATAAGTGTTGGGAGTGTTCATCCTTGCCCTCGAAAAAGATTTTGGGATTTACGTAAACTAAAGGTTTAATTAATTAACTAACGTTCGCGAGTAGATGGTTCGTAGGCCTCACCCAAATATAAGAATATATTTGAGTTACTTTAGGCAACCACCGGACGACATGCGGGCATGCGTGTCCGACGTACGATGAAAACTAATTAAAAAAATAATAACAAATAGAGAAAATACGGATAACGTCTGTTGAGCGTCAGAAACTAAGCTGAATAAATAACGTTGAACTGGGAATCGTGGTTAAGATAAAAAATACCGTAAAACTCGGTGAACGGACGTTCCGGACAAACCGTGGCAGGTTAGCCGGCGAAGAATTAAACTAAAAATAAACTACGGAGAAAATGGGGTTAACTGATAGTATTGGTTTGGTAATTTAGAAAAACGGATTTTAATAAACGTGAAAAGAAATTCTGAACGAAAACTAATATTCTAACCGGATAGAACGTACCGGGGAGAAGGCGAAATAACGTATACGGAGTTGGTCGTGCTGCTTGTTTCGTAGTCGGTAGAAGAATAATCTTTCCATTTCCACACGAGGTCAGAGCTTTCCTTCCCCCACCACGGTCGGAGGAATCAGCTGGTTAAAATGACGTCGGATTGAACTTCCGGCGTTTGACGAAAAAACTGCGGGCTCACCAGCTGACGCGAAGAAGAAGAAAAGTCCCTAACGTCACTTAACGTCAACGTCCGCCGTGTCTCAACAAACGCTCTTTGAGGTTATGTTTATGTTTTGGTCCTTGAAGTCAGTTCGGTTGTTGGCAGTTATTTACGTATATTATGTGTGAAATAAAAGTATCCAAGTGTATTTAATGAAGGCTATTCGTGGTCAACAGTAATGGTGGTTAATTATAGTGAAATCTGTGAAGTTCAATAAAATGTTATTATGCCGGTCCTAGGGCTGGGCTGAGGCGCGACGTAGGCCTAATCTAGCCTATAGCCCAGCCTATCCTGTGTTCTAGTTTGTACTATGTGATTTATTTCGGTAAGTAAGAGCGTTTGTTTTACATAGACACGTTATTTACCCCTCTCAAAATATGACACCTTACACCCCCTACGAACTTCGGGTAAAAAAAAAGAGAAAAAAAAGTTCTCTTACGTCGGGGTTACGGTGCGAAAGCGTTCGTCGGGAAGACGAAATAAAAAGATAAAGTGTTCCACGTTTGGAAGAAAGTACGTTACGAGGACGCTGAAAGCCCACCAAGTCTATTACTTGCTACAGACAGAGAAAAAAACGAAACGAAACGAAAACTGTACTCCGAGAAAAGAAAGAAATCTTCGAAAGAAATGAAACAAAACGAAAAGCCCATCCGGGAAAAGAAAACGAAAATAAACCTCTTCTAATCTGCAACTGTACGTTGGTGGTAGGGCTTCAGGTCTTTGACATGCACGATGTGCGTCGTCTGTGTCTGGACGTCTTTCACCTCGTAAAGGTTTATTCCCTGACGACCAGTCACTTCGCATGGGCCACCAAACTTGGGCGCTAGTTTGCCCACGATGGCGTCCGTTGCTGAAGAGAGTGTGTGCAAGCGACGCAACACTCGGTCTCCCTTCTTGTACGTCACCTCGCGACGTCGGAGGTTATAGTACTTGGCCTGCTGATTGTACGCGGCCTTGAGGTTCTTTTGTGCCTTCTCGTAGATCCGTCGAAATTCGAGTAGACGCTTCTGGTGAGTTTCTTCTTCCAAGGGTTCGTCACCCTCGGTCACCTGCTGCAGGGTAGGCCCAGAAATCGCGTTGGGCACCTTGAGTTCACGACCAAGGCACATCATCGCCGGCGTATACCCCGTAGAATCGTGGACGGCGGTATTAATGGCAAATTGGAATTCACCAAGATGGAGATCCCACGACCTATGATTCTCCTTGACGAACTGGGAGATCATGGTCTTAACCACCCGGTTTGCGCGTTCCACCGGGTTTGATTGTGGGCTGTACGGCGCCGTGTTAGTGAAGCGGATGTTCCAATCGGCAGCCAAGTTCTTAAAGAGGTTTGATACGAACTGAGTCCCGTTGTCAGCGATGATCGACTCCGGGGCTCCGTAACGCAGTAGCACCTCTTTAGTTTTGGCAGTGACGTTCTTGGCTGTAGCGTTTCCGATTGGACACAGTTCAACCCACTTACTA
>CM061537.1:17276659-17344731 GCA_030545055.2 Neoaliturus tenellus | reverse complement strand
GGGGTAGCACATGGCTGGGGGGTGTGCTAGGACAGGGCGGGTGGGGAACCCCGAGGGCAAAGTCCAAAAGTGCATCTCTGGGGGGGTCCATAGTAGTGGTGTTTAATGTTAAACATATATGTATTGCGTCCGGGAGTGTAATAGTTCAATACATTTTCGTTATTTAAAAAGACTGGGGATATTTTAGAATAATTACTAAATTGATACTGCTAAGTAGTTTTATAAAGATTAGGTAATATTTTAAAAGTAAATCCAAACTTTTAAGTTCACATTACAGCTTGAGAAGAAATACAAGAATTGTGAAAGGAGGTGATGAATCAAAGCTTGTTCTTGGAGTTTACATCACCATTTGGATATTTTAGAGGCCTTTGCCCTGACAAGCTGCTAGTTTATTTAATGTTTCTTCCAAACTCTCCTGACTTCCCGTGTTAGACTGGAAAGCCTTTTACAATTGTATGAGAATGGTCCACGGATGTGACATATTATAATGAACATGTGGTGTTTTCAGGTTACCAAGGCGGAGATCGCACATAGAGAGAACCCCCAGGAAGACAAGGAAGTGATAAGACTGTTGCTGGAGGCGGGAGGAGATGTCAACATTCAAACTCACAAGGTAGGCCTACATTCACTGATAAATGTAATAGCTTAAAATATATAGCTACATAATTTACCTATGGATTTCTCTAAGAGTGTACCATAATCTCTAGGTCACGGTCACATAACCAAAGATAGTGTCTATTAAAAATAGTTCAGTTCAATTATAAACTATATGTTAAACTTACGATGTCTCTACTTCCTCATTATAGTTACTATGGTCATGGTTAAGCTTTCAATTTTTTTAAGTTTTTTACAACATCATAAGCTTTTCTAGATAAAACCATTCTTCGCTCAATGTTATTTTTCACAACTGATCAGAGTACAAATTTGAGGTTTGGATCAGTGATCAGTGACCATTCTTTTTATTTACAATTAATTTACATTAAATTTCAAGAAATAAGATCTGCAAAAAAACCTTTTTATCACTTCCACAATCTATTTGCTCTGAGTTCAACGAGATTCATTTCTATTCCGATGAAATGTTTCCATCGAACATTGACGGAAAGTTTCTGTCCGTTCTCCTCCGTGTGAATAGCTCCATGTGTGAATGTGCAGATGATGGAGTCGGCGTTCCACTACATCGCGGTGACCGGCAACAACGACACTCTGCTGGAGATGCTCGCCCACATGAGCTCGACGGGGTCCCAGAAGGCGCTGAACCGTCAGAACGTGGTTGGCTGGACCCCGCTGCTGATCGCCTGTCACCACGGGCACACGGAGATGGTCAACACACTGCTGGCCAACCACGCCAGGGTGGACGTGTTCGACAATGAGGGGCGGTCCGCGCTGCACCTGGCCGCCGAGCAGGGCTACCAACAGGTGGGAACTTGATCCTAAAAGCCCTACCAACAGGTCGGGGCTTAACCGCATCAGGGCTACCAACAGGTCAAAACTTAGTCATTTCAGGGCTACCAACAGGTGGGAACTTGATCCTAACAGCCCTACCAACAGGTTGGGACTTAACCACATCAGAGCTACCAACAGGTCAAAACTTAGTCCTTTCAGGGCTACCAACAGGTCAAAACTTAGTCCTTTCAGGGCTACCAAAAGGTCAAAACTTAATCCTTTCAGGGCTACCAACAGGTGGGAACTTGATCCTAACAGCCCTACCAACAGGTCGGGGCTTAACCGCATCAGGGCTACCAACAGGTCAAAACTTAGTCATTTCAGGGCTACCAACAGGTGGGAACTTGATCCTAACAGCCCTACCAACAGGTCGGGGCTTAACCGCATCAGGGCTACCAACAGGTCAAAACTTAGTCATTTCAGGGCTACCAACAGTTGGGAACTTGATCCTAACAGCCCTACCAACAGGTTGGGACTTAACCACATCAGAGCTACCAACAGGTCAAAACTTAGTCCTTTCAGGGCTACCAACAGGTCAAAACTTAGTCCTTTCAGGGCTACCAAAAGGTCAAAACTTAATCCTTTCAGGGCTACCAACAGGGATACACTTAATAATAGTAAAGGCCTCCAACCGGAAAACACTTTAGACTCAGCATTGCTGTCAACAGACCAATCTTAATCCAATCCGTTCTATCTACAGGTTATTACTTAATCATACCAGAGCAACAAATAAACATATAATCCTAGCAAGGCTACCAAAAAGGCAACTCTTATCTATAGCAGGTCTACCAACAGATCAGAACTTAACCCAGCAGGGCAATCAACAGGTAAATATTTAATATCAGCAGGGCTGCTAAAAGGTCAAAACTTAATCCTACCAGGTCTACCAACTGCTTGAACTTATTGAACAGTTCCAACCGAAATCCAAATTTAATCACACTTAATCCCAGCAGGGCTACTAACAGTCTGATGAATTTGATTGTAGGACGGAAGGTCCGAGGGTAATCCCTTCAATCGTCGATTGTACAAAAAAATGACAGGGGCGGACGGAAGGTCAAACCCCGGACCCTAATTAGTAAGCGGACCTAACGTCCGCCCTGTGAAAAGCAGGTAGGCGGATTTAACACTGGTCACCGTAGCGCACGCAACTTCTCTTCGTGGTTCACATAAAGTGTTCCGTAATTTAGATTTCCATCGTCACAAAGGTATAGGCTTTTTATTTCTGACTAGTATTACAATACTGTGAAACTGAAAGAGTAACAATAGTGTATAGAGAGTGAAAATTTGCTTTGAAAGTTAATTTTAAAGTAAAACAGTAAAAATAAAATAAAGGGAGCCTCGGAAAGCATTGTTTGTTTCTACATTTTGCTTGATTTGACAATACGTTTTTAAATTAAGATCAACTTGAACTCAAATCACTCCTTTAACAACATGGCTTCGTTAGGACCTGGTTTATGGGCAGTTTTTAACTGGTTTACCACAGCCTTATTGATTAGCATGTTTGAACGTGCTAATTTAGTTTATATATATATAATTTATATTATTTTGTTGAACAACCCATTGTAATCATAAAAAATCTTTATGTAAATTGTTATTTTTTAATATGCCTCTAAAGTACAGTATGTTTTTTTTTTTAATTTGATCCTCCTCCTGAATATCAGGGTGAGGGAGAGACGATTGGCATATTAAAATGTATTAAAAAAATAAGCTTGTGAAAAAATTTTACAGTACCAGATATTCTTTAACAACGTCCCATATACTTTTATAACGTTTAATTACTATAATTTCTTTTCGGTATTTCGGTTTGCGTCCCTTCCTCTTAGAATCTTAGAATCCCCAAAGGCTGAAGGCAGGGCCGCCCACGGGGGGGGACTGATGGCGCAAGTTGCGCCATTGGAAAAAATTTTGGGGGGGAATGAGATTTTTGGGGGGGAATTGAAAAAGGGGTTTTTTTAATGCTATAAGTACTAATTTGCAGAACTTAAACAATGAATCGTATGAACATGTCAATACAAATTAGGAGAGTCTTTGTCTGTCCTGTTGTTCTGGATCAAAACACGTAGGCCTAATGTTAGCCTCCCAATCTTGACTATTATTGCGCCATTGTCGGCTAGGTACTCCGTACCCCTCCCCATTGTTAACCGTTTCTCTCAATCACTTTCGTCTTTCAAGTTTCGTCTTTTCTTAGTGGTCTAGTGTCTTTATTTTATTTTATTTATTTTATTTTCACCGGCAAGCAGCCAATTACAAAAATATGTCTTCGTGCATGTTCGATCAGTATATTCCGCCGTTTCCGCGGTTCCGCGTCTCTGGCGACCTCTTTTCTGTCAAAGAATCGTCATTAAGAGAACTGATATTACAAACGGCTCGGCGAGAGTATAGACCTATACCATCTCTGAGTAACGCAATGGGCAAAATTGACTCTGGGAATTCCTAAACAACGTAGCCTCTAAGGCCACAACGGTGTTCATAACGGTCGTCGAATGAATGAACTTATGATTATTTCTAGCTTACAAATTTTTTTACGATAGCATGCATGGTGAGGTGCCGTGAACTTATAAACACAAACTTAAAATCAAGCCCTAAATTTAACAAAATAACGTTCATTAACTACTTTTAAAATCTCAGTTGTTACTAAACCAAACTATGTTTACAGTTTGAGAGAAACTTTAGGTTTCTGGGTTTCATAGTTAGTCTCAAAGTGTCATTACAATAGCCTAAATTATTATTTTATATAATTTAATTTAGATTACTTGATAAAAAAGCTAGCTAGCCAACAAGTGAATGTAGGCCTACCGTACTCCAAACTGTTTTTCAGTATGATGTTTTATTGCACAAAACACGTAGGCCTATATGCTGAAAATATAGATGTCTTAAACCAATGATGAAACTTAAATTCATGCCATAAAAGAACATAGGCCTACGTATGTTCAGAAGGTAAGAACAAGCAAATACACGGTACATACAATACCAGACCTACGAGCCCAATATCTCTATTATTTTTCAATCCGTCTGTCTATATGTAGGCCTATGCATTTTTAATGAATCACTTATATTTACTTATGATTCACTTTTATCGATTCGTGCTACGGAATTAAAACTTGGCACAACTGCTACTGTACATATTTTAATACCTGTATACGGTTGTTTGTTGTACATAAGCCAGCTATTTTTATGTTTGAACTGTGATCTTAAATAATATATAAATTGCAAGAAGACTATTTACTGAACATTAGGTAAAAATATCACGTTTTTAAGTTTTACTGTTTTTGAGTTCTGCTCGCTTGAAGTCCGCCATGTCACTTAATTGTGGCGAACGCCGCGGTCTTGACACCAGTTAAGTTACTATACTACAATTAATTACTCAACTACACGTTACGCACACTATAATGATTAGCTGTGTGTGTTATTTTAACTGTAAATAACCTTTGTAAGTATTTCTGATCTATATATCAATAACAAATATAATCTAATCGCTACAGCGAGCTCTCAACTTGGATGAGTAAGTGTAGCTGGCTTGATGACGAGGCCGTGAACGGAAGATGCATTTGCCGCGATCATCGATGGCGTGTGGCTGACTTTAAGCAAGCAGAACTCGAAAACCGTAAAACTTAGAAACGTGAAATTCTCACACAATGTTCAGTAAATAGTATTCTTTCAATTGATGCGTTTTTATGACCTTAATTAAAAAAACCCCTAAAGATAAATAGTTGCTTTTGTATAACAAACAAGTGCCCTATACTCAGACAAATTTAGACATTTCGAACTTTTACTGTTCCAAAATGGCCATAATTTAAAATTTTAAGAGCTAAAAATCCCCAGAACTATAAAAAATAAAATTATCAATTTAAATTACATAACAAAAATAACAAGATTGTTACTATGAAACAAAAAAGACGTAGAATAGGTTAATTGACTTTTTTTACAAAAATGTTTGTTGTTCAAATGTGCATGAATTCATAGGTAAAAAACATCTATATTATCTCAATTTTCTTTTAAATGTGCAACTTATGCTTATATGCTTAGCTATAATAAATACAGTATTTTCAAACAGGTTTCCACTTTGGGAGGGGGCGGTATATGTTTTTGGTGGGGAATGCGCCATCACCTTTGGGGGGGATGGGCACCCCTGGCTGAAGGTATCCGCAACATTCGCGGTAGACATGATATTCTTGTTCGGCGACCTTCGCAGAACACAGGATGTTCGGATTACATAACATTTGTACCATTTCGCGTAATAGGGCATTTTAGTTTTTACATTATGAAGGTGCCATGAAAATCAATGAACGATATTTGTGTACCAACTAACGGTGGTTAATTATTGTAAGTTACCGGCGGACTTTAACGCTCAATACGAATCGCAATGTCGAATCTTACACGATCAATACGGATCGCGATTTTTGGATCGTGATCGAGGATCACGATACGGATTGAGCGTGTAAAGTCGAATATTGGCGTGTGATCCATGAATCAAATATTTGACTTTACACACTCAATCCGTATCGTGATCCAGGATCACGATCAAAATATCGCGATCCGTATTGACCGTGTAAGATCCGCCAATACATTTCGATCGTGATCATGGATCACGATACGGATTGAGTGTTTTAAGTCGAATATTGATGTTTGATCTTGACTGTGTAAGGTCAAGCACAGTAAACAATACTGTCAATATTTATCACGATACAGAATAACATTAGGCCTATCCGTATTGAGCGTGTAAGGACCGCCACTGTTTTTTCAACACACTAAATCAATACACTATTACATGTTATTTCCCTACCCTCTGGATTTTGAACATGGTGATAATCAGAAATCATTCATGTTTTACGATTTAAGACTCTGTTCAGGAGATGTAATGAGTAGAACAAGTTTGTATTGCATTTTCACTTCAAAATTAATGTACAATCTTTCATAGTAGGCCTACAATATTTAACAAATGAAGACACCTATGTCCCTGTCAACCCTCGTCAAACAGTCTCAAACGGCGAACGCAGGGGCGGACGTTAGGTCCGGGCACGATCTGCCATTAGAGGTTTGACCTAGTGTCCGCCCCGTCAAAACAGGTAACAAATTTCCAGGTCATTTCTGAAGCCCGGACCTACTGTCCGGCTACAGATGAATTTCAATCATAATCACCAGGCCCACCTGAGAAATTTTTCTGATCGGGTTTAGAATAGATAATGCCGTTTTGTCAAAATGTTAAACAAGCTGATCAGGTATATACGGTTTTGATAAAGTATAGGTTAATCAGGTTACATCAGGTTCATATTTAGTTCTGATCGTAATAATGATGGTAAGAAGGCCTAATCTAAACTAAATCAGGAAATGCTAAAAAACTAGACTATAGTAAGATTCACGAAAATGTCCAATGCTGGTTGATGCATTGTTGCCAAATCCATCCAGAAACATAATTTTAAACAATATTACACGTGGTTAGCGTGTAAAAAAATTACAACATTGTAAGGGGTGAGGGGGAACAGACAGCTGTTAAAATGTTTTAGGACTGTTTTTCTAAACCTTATACTATAGGCATTGACTATGTACAAAGTCAATGCTAGGTCATCCTGATTGAAAGCTGTAACATGGTTGGAGAAATCGATTTTTAACAACTCTAGAAATATTTTAACCATTTTTTAAATCTAAATCCGTGCCAAACTACCCAAAATATCAGCTATTTTCGATATTTTCATAAATTTTACCACAACAAAATTTTATTTTTATACATTACATGTTTAAGAAATTAATGCTAAGCTATGGTGTGCCCTCGTTAGTTCATTAGTGTAACAGTCCATAAGAAATATGAACTACTTTGATCATGATACAAGAGTTGGAATTCAAATCTTATAGAATATAAAGTTAATACTTAAAATATGATATATACATATACATCGTATGGCATTAATAGCCAGCCACCAACTTCAAAAAATATAATACATTCTTTGAGGTGCCTAGCACCTGCGTCAAAAAATTTAAAAACTAAACTAAAAACATAAAGTTATGATCTCTCTTTACAAAGCTAAATCCAGGGCGCTAAGCCATTGCAGCCCAGCTTCACTATGCTGGCCAATCAATCCTTCGGGGAAAGCACTCAAAGGGCACTCATTGACTATGTGAGTCATAGTCTGCAACTCCGCTCCACAGCGGCATGACTGGTATTCTGTCATTCCCCATTTGTATTTCCAATAATTACATCTTCCCACACCAGTGCGGAATCGATTGAGAACGGTCCACTGCTTCCGAGGAAGATCCATACCACTTACTGTTAAGGTTGGGTCAGCAATTAAAAATTGATTCCGGCCTTGGAAAGAGTCCCAGGAGGAAGTCCAGTCGGTATGGATGGAAAAGTTTGTCAACTGGGATGCTGTCCGCAGTGGTGGTCTTCGGGACCTCAATCTGCCCGACTCCTGGGGCAGGTAATCATGGATGGGTAGCTGTGGATTGGATACGATCTTATTATATTCCCTAGTAAGTGCCTCCCTTCGTCTTATTTAAGGTGGAGTGATATTACACAGCACTGGGAGCCAGGGTACAGGTGTTTCCATGAGTGTACCACGTATGGCTCTCATAGTCCTGTTCAGTTGGACGTCGATCTCTCTGACATGCACACTGTTCAGCCACACGGGAGCACAGTACTCTGCGGTTGAGTAAACCAGGGATAAAGCAGTGGTTCGCAGAGCTTGTGCATTAGCTCCCCATGTGGAGCCAGCAAGGTGATGGACAATGTTAGTCCTAGCTCTCACCTTGGCTGCTGTCTTTTGTAGGTGGCTTTTGAATGTGAGAGACCGATCTAAAGTGACTCCCAGGTACTGTGGGTGATCATTGTGCTTTAGCTCAACACCGTCAAATACGATTTTAAGCTTTTGGTGGGCTAGTCTATTGTTCAAGTGAAAGCAAGATACCTCAGTTTTAGTTGGGTTTGGATTTAGCTTCCAGGCCTTAAAGTATTCACCGAGGGTCTTGAGGTCATTTGTTAGTACTTCCTCAGCATGTCGGAATTCCTTGTGCTGATAAGCCAGTGCAATATCATCCGCATAGGCAAACTTTAAGGAGCAAGTGTCAGGCATGTCGGCAGTATACACATTAAACAGTAGTGGGGCAAGCACTGACCCCTATGGCAGGTCATCTTTTAATTGCCTAAAAGTACTTTCCTTGCGTCCCAAATATACTTTAATCATCCTATTGGAGAGCATCGAGTTGAGGAGACGCAACAGGAAAGGGCAAGGAATCAGGTTATAAAATTTAATGAGAAGGCCTTTTCTCCAGACAGTGTCATAAGCTGCAGTAAGATCTAAGAAAGCAACAGAGGTTTTCAGTTTTCGCTCAAACCCATTCTCGATGAAGGAAGTAAGAGCTAGAACCTGGTCGCAACAGTTGCGCCCAGGCCTAAACCCAGCTTGTTCGACGGGGATGCTGGAATCCAGAACAGGGAGGATTCTGTTGTATATCAACCTCTCGAGCAGCTTATAACAGACACTAAGAAGAGCTATGGGTCGGTAACTTTCTGGCAGTTGTGGATCTTTATTTGGTTTCAAGACAGCTATTATTTTCGATCTTCTAAATATACCAGGCAAGTCGCCGGTTTCCCTTATGGAATTAGAAACTGCAAGAAGCCACTGTCTAGCCTTTTTACCCAAGTGTTTTATGAACTCCGGGAAAATTTCATCCATACCTGCTGCTTTGCCAATTGGCATAGCATCAATCGCCACATCCAGCTCATCTACTGTGAAAGGTCTGGAGACTTCCAATGGCGCTTGCCGACTTTCCTTAATTTCATTAAGCTTAAAATTTATTTTCCTATCTGCGGAAGTACGCACCGGTTTAGATAGACAGGAGAGGCGTTTTGCAATAACACAAGGGTGAGGTTGCGAGGTTGTGGGTTTTTCATTTGGCTTACCAGTGGAGAGCTTCCTGAGTAGAGACCAAGCTTTCCGACTACTGCGGGTGAAGTTCAGATTTTCAACAGTTTTCACCCATTTCTCTCTCCTGGAGTTGTCGAGAGAGTTAAGGAGTTGGTCCGCTACATCTCTGTCGGCAGTGTTAGTGAACTCACTGTAAAGGTCTTCGCACTCTTGACTCCATCCTGGTATGTACTCTTTCCTAAAACCTCTTGGGATAGACGCTTTAGCGCAAGACAGAACAAGTCGTGTGAACCGATCATAGTTTTTTATTTTATTTTAGGGGGCATGAACCTGATGTCTTTGTCAAGCCTGGAAGAGAAGGCCTCCCACTCAGCTTTGCTGAAGTTCCTCCTAGGCCGAGGAAAAGATCTTAAGAGAGGAATTTGGATACCCACTGATATCAGAACAGGCCTATGCTGAGAGTGAGGAAAAGCATCTAGGACCCTCCTGCAAGTTGGTATGGGTGTTGCTGATCGGTCACGAGAACAAAAGCACAAGTCTGGGGAGTACCCACGATGCCATCGGGCAGAATGGAAAGTGTGTGGGTCCTTGGCATTAAATACCAAGAAAAGGTTGTTTATCAGCCCAGCTGGTAAGACGAGTGCCATTTTCATCATCGGACGAGTATCCCCACCGTGTGTGATGACTGTTAAAGTCACCTACATATACTACAGGATGTTCAAAAGATGGGAGAGCTGTATCTGGCCATTGGATGTTCGGTGGTTTGTAGACATTGACAATGGTAGTCTCAGATACCTTAACAGCAATAGTAAATATGCTGTTCACACAACTTTTGTGGGAGACTGATACGACGTCTATTTCTTGCCTCACGTAAGTCCCCACACCATAGACCCTGTGTCCTATTTCCTCCACAAGCCTATATCCTGTGATGTTTCCCCTCTCACTGTTCTCTAGGTCTTCTACATGTGTTTCTTGTAGTGCGAGGACATCGACATTATTTTCTCGCAGCTCCTTACTGAGGCAGTCACGTTTTGATTTGCTCAGACCCTCTACGTTCAGATGACATATATTTAAAACGGAGCCTACATTTCTAAAATGGCCCTGGAAAGGGCCGTTTGAATTTGGTCTGGCAGCTGGCATAGCTGAGAGATCACTTGCGTGATAGTTCAGCTGCCAAAAATTGTTGTTCGTTTAGCACCACCCAGGGAGTACCTGCAGCTTTAATGGAATGCTGCGGACGCGAACAACATCACTCCCCATATCTATATATTAATAGGCAAGCATGTTTCATTTCCTCCTTTTTTCTCAGCTTCTGTGCATCGCAGGAGAAATCCGCGCATACCGTTAGAAAGGTATAGTCCTGTAGATGAGCAGAATCCCATTCTCATTCACATCGGACCTCAGCGCTTCGCCCTACAAGCTTTCAAAGTTTCAATGTTAATCTTATGGGAGAAGGATAATTGATTGAATCATACGACAGCTGTTGGCTGATGTTTTTTTTTTTTTTTTTTTTAACAACATTTATTTCTGGTTCAACATACAGAGTGTTATACACAGAACATCTAAAAACATAATTTTAACAGTAAATTAACATTGTGGGTTCGCTCTGAATTAGAGACACCCTGTAACTAAAATAAGTTCATAGAGGGGGGGAAACACTTCTTTCAAAGTTATAAAACTGATAATAGAAAATTAGTAATAGATTATTGAAATGTGAATAATATGAAAGGTAAGAAAACTATAACAAATCTTGATAAAGTCTTGGGCGTAGCCTTCTATTTGGGAGGGGTAATCCAATTTCAAAATGTTGTGCACCTGGGACGTCATTTAGGCGATGTGAGAATTTTAATGTAGACTTACTGATGAAATTAGCTATTGGTTCTATTCCAAGTTCTCGATGAATTTGTGAATTTCGAACAAACCATGGTGAATTAACTGCAATTCGTAGAACTTTGTTTTGAAATATCTGTATTTTAGAAAGTTTTGTAGATGAAATTGAAAGGCCCCATACTTGACAGGCATACAAAACTAGTGGCCGGAGAATAGTTTTATAAATTAATATTGCACATTGTGTCTGAATTGTAGATCTTCTGTTGATGAGTGGAAAAAGGATAGAGAGCCGAGAATACGCTTGATTAAGTTTAGAGTTTACATGAAGGTTGAAGTTTAATTTTTTGTCCAATAACACTCCTAAATATTTTACTGCTTGGTCAGGTGGATTCCAGTTTATGGGAGAATTATTTATGATGATTTCAGGTGGCAGCAATGGTCGTCTTAGGGTGAAGATCTTGGCCTCTGACTTTGTAGGGTTCAAACAAAAGTTCCATTTATTGAACCATTGTGTCACGTCATCGACAGAATTTTGAAGCTGGTGGTATGCTTGGAGAATGTCACTGTTTTGAGTGATGATGGTTGTATCATCAGCGTAAAGGGCCAAGGTCGCATTCTGTGGAATTGGGATGTCATTCATAAATATGTTGAATAATAAAGGCCCCAATATTGAGCCTTGGGGCACTCCTGCTGAAATTGGGCGATATGAAGATGACGATGAATTAATTTTGACACAGAACTGACGGTTAAGTAAAAATGATTTAATTATTCGTTTTAAATAAAGTGGAAATCCCAGACAATCAATTTTATAAAGAAGGCCTTCATGCCATACCTTGTCGAATGCCTGGGAAACGTCAAGGAATATAGCAGTTGAGTGTTCCTTTCTTTCAAAACCTTTTACAATTGTTTCGACAATGCGTTGAATTTGATGTGTAGTTGAATGTTTAGGCCGAAATCCAAACTGATGGGGAGGAATTGAGTTTGAGTCTTCTAGAAATGTATTTAGTCTTCTCTGGATAACTTTTTCTAATAATTTTGATAGGCAGGACAACAGGCTTATTGGTCGATAGCTGGAGACGGAAAATTTTGGTTTGTTGGGTTTGTGAAATACTATAATTTCTGCCTTTTTCCAATAATCAGGAAAATAGCCTTGATGAATGCAGGAATTAAAAATAGAAGTTAAAACTGATATTGCTTTCTTGGTTAGATTTTTTAGAACAACATTTGGGATTAGGTCAGGTCCAGGGGATTTTCGCAAAGGAAGCCTCTTGATTATGTCCTTGATTTCAGCCGGGGAAACATAATGTATCGGAAGTTCAGCAGTCAATGTTGTGGTTTTCATAGCTTCACTTACAAGAGCAGTGGTGTCGTCATCGGTAACATTGTTTGGAGAGAATGCTTCTTGGAAGAAGTCAGCAAGAGCGTTACACTTCTCGAGGTCACTTTCGTAGGTAATGTTGTTGTGTCTCAGGGGAGGAATTACCGTAGGGGTGCGCAAAATGCGTTTAGTTGCTTGCCATAGACTCGAGTCATTCGGGCTTAGGTCACTCACATAAGCTTTGTAAGACATTATTTTGAATTTGTCGATTTCGAATTTTACTTGGCGTATTAGCTGGTTAAGCCTCCTACGCATTTGGGGTTCCCTATATCTGATCCACTGGCGTCGAGCTTGATGTTTAGCCTTGATTAGGTTTACAATCCGAACAGGTGGAGTGAGGAAATTGTTTGTTTTTGGAGTGAATTGTTTAAATGTTGCAAGTTTAGTAGCTCTGTGAATACTGGTAGTTAAATTTTGAATAGCAGTATCAATGCCAATAACTGAATCCAAGTTTTTGGGCAGCTGAATTAATTCGTCCAGTTTGATGCCAAAAGTTTCCCAGTCAACCTTTCCCGTTATCAATCTTGGGGGTGGTGGGTTGAAGTCAGGTTGCAACATGAAACTGATTATAACAGGCAGATGGTCAGAGTCCAGTTCAGGTACAATGTTGTGTTGGATTGGAGCTGCAAAGTTTTGATAGAGGACAATATCTAAGATGTCTGGTTCACAGTTTAATTGGAATGGGTAAAATGTGGGTTCCTCCGGAGCCGACACATTTACACCAACGTCTGTAATAAAGTTTAGTAGGCGCGTACCATTAGGATTATTAACTCTACAACCCCAGTTTCGGTGTTTGCAGTTGATATCGCCGATGATCAATGTGGGAGTCTGAGCTGTAAGTAGGTTCGTTAAGTCATGCAAGTGAAGTCTCCGGTTAGGTGACTTATAAGCAGAAACAATATTTACAAAACTCCCATCATTCAGGGATACTTTAACAGCAGTAGCTTCAATTGACACTAATCGAGGTAAGTATAGACTATTGTGTTTTATTGATCGTTTAATAAAATAGCAACGCCTCCAGATGCAAAAGGAGCGGCCCGGTCCTCTCTATAAATATCATATCCACTTACTTTAAGTGGTTGATTATTTACAAAGTGGGTTTCCGTTACACAAGCAATGTCAATATTATGACGAACTAAAAATGCAGAAAATATAGATTTTTGTTTGTATAACCCATTTGCATTCCAATTCAGAATTTTGAAGCTTTGAAATTCAACCACATTAGGCAGTGTCATTTTTTAAGAAGGAACTTAAAACATTAGTAAAAAATGTTTTGATCATTGGAATTATTGATTTAACTAAGTCCATTATTAGAGTTTCAAAAGAGGATGAGCTGGGCTGTTCAACAGCGACGGGTTGGTCTGATCCGTTTTCTCGTGCTACATGTGTTGAGGAAACAGTTCGGGTTCTTGGGGGAAGTTTTTGAGGTGAATGTTTCCCGTTGACAACAGCAGCGTAGGAAACCTCGGATGATTGGGGTTGGGTAGTTTCAGGCAGTCTTGTTTGAGCATCAGTTGGAGAGATACCTCCTGTTGGGGGTAAAAACGGCTCAGAATCGACCTGCCTAGACTTAGATTGTTTTAGGTTTTTAGTTTTAGACAAAAGTCCCTGGTAATGTGAACATCCCTTGAAATTGGCAGTGTGGTTATCTCCACAGTTAACACAAGTAGGTGTAACATCTTTAGGCAAAGGACACGCAGAAAAATGGTGGTTACCTGTGCAGCGAACACATCTGGGGTCGAGGCGACAAAAGTTTTTGGTGTGGCCATACCGTTGGCAACGTGTGCATTGGGGAATGTCCTTATTTTTCCGTTTAGGTTCAACAGATACAATGGAGTGACATAATTTAGTGATTTTGAAAATTTCATGACCGGCATCATTGTTCTCGAGCTCAACAACACACAAAGGAATGACAAGTTTTTGTTTGTTAAGTAACCTGGTTACTCTACAAACTGGTAGGTCGAAGCTTGAAAGTTCACTTTTGATTTCATCTTCAGTCAAAGAACACGGTACATTTCTGATAACAACTTCCAGTTTCTTGTCCAAAGTGGTTTGAAAAGTGTGAAATTTAACACCGGATTGTTCATAAAAAGATGTTAGCTTCCTAAAATCGGATATGTCTGTAAGGTTGATTTTAAGAGATTTGCCTTTAACTGATGTAGTAAATTCATTGGTCACATTAATCTTTATATCTTTAATGATTTCTTGGTGATTATTCACTTCGTGAAGGAAAATAGGTGGGATTTTATTTTGTTTTTGTTTAGGTTGAGAAGGGGATTCTGGAGAAGATTCGGTATTGCTCGTAGTTGCATAGTTGTGATCAGAAAGTGCATTAAATGGGTTTTGTTTACAAAGTTGAGACGGATCTAATATATACCTTTGATGAGTTTCGGACATGGAATTAGCTTTCGCTATTTTCCGAGGAGAGACGAAGTTTTCCTCTTCTTTTTCTTGCTCCATTTCGTTATAGGATTCATTGAAGAAATCAGTATTTGTCATATTCATATTCGTCGAGTCAGACCATTGAATGGGAGTAACATTGGTGGAACACGTGTTGTTTGGTTTAATTGAAGGTTTGAGGTTAAGTTTATGTTTGAACACAGATTTTTTAATTTTGTGATTAATTTCTTCTAATAAACTTGTAGATATATAAATTTAACACTCTAAAAAAAATATAGAAAAGCAACGAAACTATAGATAACTCACTTTTAAACAAATAAAACGTAATAAAAACGCGCACACAGAAAAACTTAACTGTAAAGAACAGTTACGATCATTGGCTGATGTAAAACAACTGCTAGAAAATTAGGAAGAACAGATGTTTTAGTTATAAAACATTTTAAAATTATTTTCCTCAAGATCAACTGAATTTTTGGTCGAATTTCGACCAGTGGACGATCTCTAGTATTTATATAATACGATATATTTATATGTCTTTAAGTATAAAATGTGGATACATCGCATGCCCCATGACTCACATGGGATGGTGAGTGAGTGGCTTGTACAATAGTTTTTGTACAATAGTTAATATAAAAACTAAAAATAGATATAAAAAATAATAGTATCAAGAATAGTATCAATAATAGTATTTGTAGGAAAGTTTAATTAAGAGGATTCTTTTCGTAACTTACATCGGTTTGCTTTCCTATATGGTTGTTTTAGATAATGGGTAAAAAATATAAAATTGTACCTATACAACCCTTTTGCCACTGAAAAGCTCCTAAAATCCTTGGGACTTTTAGTATTTACATTCTATAACCATCCCAAACATATTTATTAACAATTTTATGTTATTTTATGTACCTCTTTCCATGTCTTCTACAAACCCTTTATTGACTTTAGTATAATGTTTTCAAGTTGATTTATACTTTTTACCCATGTAGTGTGTTTTGGTCACTTTTAAAACCGGCCACGTGCCCACCGGGCCACGTGCCGCGGCAGCTGGCGCCAGCTGCCATGTCACATAGCTTCCGGTGGGGGATGGAGGGTATATATGAGATGCTGTAGTTATATTTTATGCCATATAGGTTGGGGTGGAGATGGCGATAGTGTTGGCGTTAGGGTGAAGTGAATTTGCGCATAAAATTAAAATTAAAAGTTAGTTCAAAATTGAAATTCGTCGGTGTTAACGAAACTCTAACAGTTGAAGAAAAATTAAGAGTTAGTTGAAAATTGAAATTCAAACTTATAACTGAGATGCGGAAAATATGTCAAGGTCATCCAGAGTAAGTTTTAAAAAATTCTATCCAACTATCACCAGAAATAGTTTTAAGTTGAAGTAGTTGGTGATAGCGGGATAATTGATTCGTGCCATGGGAGAGGTGTTTATCGTTTGAAAGTTGGCGATCGAATGAGAAGCGCCGCCTAGGGAGAGGGCTTATAAAACGGCAACCTTCCCCCCACCACCCCTTCCCCCACTCCTTTAGACCAATAACCGGTCGCCGACTCTATGTGGTAAAACTGAACCAGACATGGCGGCCGCCATGGATAATTCTAACCTCAAACCTTAGTTTTGCATTGGTGAGCATGAGCCACCCCCACTCCTTTACCTTTCTTTTATATTTTTAAAACCGAACAGATGTTCGGGCAGGTGTTGGGGGCAGAAATGTTAAAATATTGGGGTGGAGATGGCAATAGCGTTGGCGGTCGGTTGAACTGAATTTGCGAATAAAGTAACTAGGGTTGAACTAAAAGTATACATAAATTAAAAGTTAGTTGAAAACTGAAATTTGACGGTGTTAACAAAACTCTTAATAGTTGAACAAAACTAAAAGTTAGTTTAAAACTGAAATTCAAATTTATAAATAGGATCTGGAAAGTATGTCAAGGTCATCCAGAGTAAGTTTTAAAAAAGCCTACCCAACTACCACCAGAAATAGTTCTAAGTTGAACTAGTTGGTGATAGTAGGATAGGTTGAAGTAACTTTTGAATTTTATTAGTGAACATACAATTAATGTGCAACAGCAGAGTTTAAACAAGTTGAACTTTTGTGATGAATTACAGAGTTGTAAATGCAAACACCGACGACGATGAGAAGGTAAATGCAGAGTCCCCAGATGATGTATTTGAAAAGCTTGAACAAATGTAACATTTCAAGTTGGTTTTCCCGTTCCATTTCCAATCGTTTAATTTCCAATTTCAATTTATCCTCTTCCATTCTAGTTACGAAGGGAACTTCATCCATCATATCCATCATGATTGTGTTAGTGTTTGAAATTTTAGTGATGTTGATAGTTCAGAAGTCGAAGACGGAATAAGAAGTGAAAGGGAGAAATGTTAGTTAAATAAAGAAGTGGTGGGGGGAAGGATGAATTACAAAGAAGTGGTGGGGGAAAGACGTTGCTCTTCATTATTACCATCAGTAGTGTCAGATGGTGCAGGAGTTAGATTTAGTAAACTGTCTTCGTCTAAACTTTCAACCTTATCACAAATAGGACAATCGTATGTTATTTCCAAATTCATTTTGATGGTTGTAAAATTATCTACAAGTTCTTGTAAGATATTAAAAATGTCTTGTAACTCTTCTTTAGAGTTTATTTCAAAACTAGAATTCATTCGGGCCAATGGAGAGTTGTTCATTGTTGGAGAGTCGGTGATGGAATGAGGATCGGCGCATAGGGAGGGGGCTTATATAATGGTGACCTTGAGCAGGCGTCTAGGGAGGGGGGCTGTCTAGGGAGGGGGCTTTTATATGGGGAACCTTGATCTTATGATTAAATAAAATGTTTAGTTCTTCTTCTTCGTCTTTTAATTCAATTATTTGAACCGAAGTAGTTGTTTCATCCTCTTCACTCGATGAAGAAAACAATTCACCAGGATTTAAATATTGAACTACAATTCTGAACCATCTTATAGGATATTCGTCAATGATAGAAAGTAAGTTTTGAAACAATTCTTCCATCTCTTCCCTGTCAGTTATTATATGTTCAAACTTGATAAATTTGTTTTCCATGTTGTTAGTTAGAGTGTTGGAAGTGGAATGATTTAATATTATATAAAAATTAGAACTAGTGGTGGGGGGAAATCTCAAGGTCATCCAAATGAAGTTTTAAAAAAGAGTGTAAAACTGAAATTACACATTTGATGGTTCTACAGGATCGGAATACCAATCTGATCTGTATTTACATCTTTTTATCATATGTGTACAAAAATCATCTTGATGAGAATTGGTGCGTTGACAATGAGCAAGATCTAGAGGGTGAAATTTGAAACATCTTTGAGGACAACATGTATGAAAATATCTTGATTTGTAAAATTTGAAAGTTCGCAATTCCGGTGGTGGTAGTTGTTTTGTTTTGCATTTGCAATAACAAGATCCGAAGAATTCACATTTAGTACAAGCTAACCCATCCACCATCATTGGTCCTAAATCTGTACACTGTTGTTCACAACAGTAACGAGGTTTGTACTTGTATTTTTGCTCTTCCATGTTGACGCTGCGGAGTCCAGTGAAAGAATAAGAGTGTATAGTGTTGAATAGTGAGTTTTATGTACTGTGAAAAGTGGTGGGGGTAATTTCAAGGTCATCCAAATGGAGTTTTAAAAAATTATACCTTACAAGTGTAAGGATTATTAAAATTTAGGAAGTTTGTTTCTCTTTGTTTTCTTCAGACTTTTTCTCTCTCTCCGCCTTAGCCATAGCAACAAGTTCTTCTGTTGATAATGGATGTACTTCAGGAAATTTTAAAATTAATTTAGCTTGATATCCTTCTTTAGTTAATACATCTAAATCTTGGGTCATTTGTTCAATGGTGTTGTAGTCTTTTCCATAGATTTTTCCATCAAGTTGAATCATCATTCTGTACAACATTTTCTTAAATAGGTCTTGTCGTGGTGAGAGCTGAGAAGCAAATGATTATTTATACAAGTATCACATCCTTTTTATTAACTCACATTGATCATGTGATTTTTTAGTTGTAATTTTGTCTGTCAAAAGTTATTCAACATTGGTAATACTTTTGGAACTTGATGTTATGTTGACCAGTTGGCGATGAAGAAGTTGTAGGTTGTGTAGAAATAAATATTTCATCATCGCAATATTTTGTTTTAGTGAACATCCTTGTATTAGTAGCACTAACATCAACAGTTAAGTGATAACCACCGGTAAGTAAAACTCGCATTTCGTTGGTTAAATCTTCGAGTTGTTCAAAAGTTGTAATGGTGTTAGTATCATAAGATGCACATTTGACTTTGAGAGACATCTTTTAGTTTTTATATTAAGCGATAGAGTGAGCGAGATGTGTACGGTATGAAAGGTAGTCGTAGACTGATGAATTTTACAAGTAGATTTTCGCTTTTATAATCACACACAAGTGGGTCAAGGTCATCCCGTGGAATTTTTAAAAAAAGCAACATATTGTAATGTACAAAGACATCACAATATGTTGCTTCTTTTAATTTTTTTTGTTTTTTTCTTTATATCATATTTATTGAAAAACAATTACAAACAAATAGTTACAATGTTATGTACAAACTAATCAGTAGTAGGTGTTACATGAATTGTAAGTTCAGTAGAGTTGTTTCCACTGGGTCCATGTGATACCAAATAGAGTGCGCCGGGTTGAATTATACGAAGATCTTCATTTTGAAGTAGTTGTACGAAGCGCTTTGGTAAGAAGATCTGAAATTTTGCTTCATCACCAATTGTATAAGGTGCCTCGCTCAAAGTGCAATTTATAGCATCACCTACTGAAGTTTCCATTTTCTTAATAGTATGAATGATGTAGTGTTTTTCTTCTTTTAGTTCAGAACATTTCTTCGTAGGTAGAATTGATGATTTAGAATGAGCGTTGAACTGATCAACTAAACTTTGAAGTAAGTTCTGTGATGCCATATTGATGTTGTTGTTAATCTTCTTGTTAATAAGAATGTCCGTCGGAGATGTTGTCTCTTCGGAGGTTTGAGTAATACTCATGCTGTGTCATGGTAGCGCTCTCACTTTTATAATCGACACTACCCCCACCACTGACACTACCCCCACCAGTTTGTTGAAGGAAATTATTCAAGCGGTAGGCATTCTTTAAAGCGCACTGCGACCTTCGATGTTTAAAACTTTTTGATGAAATACAAAGTTCGTTGAAGTAGCATTGGAAATCTTTATCAATTATTGCATTAATCACTTCGTTGCTTGTAAATGATTGTATCCAATTTGCTTTTTCCAATCCCCTTGTGTAGATAATTTTAAACTCTTTGCAATAATGATTCATAATGTGCGGCATCATGTTATAATTAATGAAACCTTCATCCCATCTTAAGTTGTGAAAATGTTTGTTCAACCATTTGTTTGTAACTTTCGCTTTAGTTGTTAGTCTATTAAATGGTACTGGAGGTTTGAACAAATAATGATAAACTACTGATGTGTTCATGTCCAAGATTACTAATTCTTTAATAATAAAATTACCATCATTTCCTCGGAAAGCTTGAAATTCAATTATACCTCTTTTAACTTCCATTATATGTGGCGCATTAGAAAACGAAACCCGTTTATTCATGATGAAGTCTCACTAACAACTGACTTAAAAATTGAATGAGCCGATGTTTATAACAGACAGGATTGTTCTTCTTCTTTCACTTCTTGTGCCACTTCATCAATATTAAAATTGGTGTGATAGTTGTTTAATTGTCTCCACATTTCAACTTCTTGAGGTATTCTATTAAAGATTGAAGTATCCACGGGACCGTATAAAATTGGAACAAAAGGTTTTTTGTCCAATGTATCAATTAGATAGTCTTTAATTATTGCACTTGAAAATATTAGTTGTTTCAAATATCTGGTGACGGGACCGGTAGTACAACTTAAAGTATAAAATTCTTCTTTAGTGAAATATAATTTAACATTATGTGTAGTTAAATCTCTGAAGCGAACAATTTGTCCTCCACGATGTTTTACTATATCAACTTCAATATTTGATTCCAATAAACTTAATCTTGTTCTTCTTCCAAATGTGTTGTTACTTAAATAGCACTCTAAAAGATGTAAATGTTTCATGAGAGATTCCCAAGTAATTTCACTGAAAGTAACCATTTTGTTTCCATGATTTAAAATAACAATTGGTGAATAATCCATTGATTTTAAAATTCCAACTGATATACTTTTTGTCATGCATGAAGAAATTGGGTAGATAATCCGAAGAAATACTTCTGTTAAAATATTGGTTGTAATGTTAACTTCAACCTTCTTCCTTTTTACTTCTTTTTCAGCTTTTTCTTCTTCTCTCTTCTTATGTTTGTTGAATTTTAGGAACTCGTCCATTTCTCGTTCAACTTGTTTTTCTATATCTGAACTATTATCATCCATTAGAGGTGTATTTTCTTCTCCGTTAGTAGAATTCATCTTGCGAATGATGTTTCCCATACGACGGTTGAAGATAGAATGAAGTTTCTACTAATTATTTTCTCGCTTTTATATTTTTCGTAAATCCTTGAAATTTATACAATTACATAATTGTTTGTCTTGAACTTGTCTTTCACAAATGAAATTCTAACCTCAAAAATTAAAGCAGATAATTCTAACCTCAAAAATTTGCAGTTGTTGTACAATTCTTCTTAAAGTACATTCTTCACAATTCCGGTCAGCGGTGTGTAAGTAACTATTTTATCATGTAGAATTAGACAGTATGCCGAAGTTCCATCCGCTACTGGTTCTTCAAATTCCATTTCAATTTTTATATCCACACTTGATGATTTTACCGATTCATTTTGTTTTGAACAATCGATTACAATTATTGGAGCCTTGGAATAATACTGGTCAGGTGATAATAGTGGTGTATTAGTCTTTCCATAATATGACGATTGAAATCTTGCATACATATCGTATAAAATAGAAAAACGTTTTTTGCTGAACATGACATTCAAATTGTCATAGGGAAAGAATTGAGAGTTTAGGAAAACTTTACAATTCTTTATTTTACAGTGATCAAATTGACCAGCATTTGCAGTGATAACATCTTTTCGCTTAGTTTGAAAACCGAGTATTATGTACCTTGCTCGTTCCAAGTAAGTTGATGTCTTGACGGTCCATGTTTGTCGTTCTGTCTGAGGTAGTGTAGGGTATTCATGAAATTCCCAACTTCGGAATGGCATCACAATATCACGGTCAGATTTCAACTTTCTCAATAATAGGATTCTATGTTCATCAGCCAATCTTACATGAGGTACTCTCCAAACAACTTTATCCAACTGTAGTTGCCATTCCAGTTTATCTTCCGTAGTTGCAGGGTCTGCAAGTATCAAGTCCTTATTAGTTGAAGATCTGAGTAATACTAATTCTTGTTTGACATTTATTATTACCCGTTTGTAATCTTCAGCGAATCCCAAAAGCAATCGTAAAGGTACATGAAAATCAAAGTGACCGTTGGAAGCTGGTGTTATAGTGTCTTTATCGGGGGCAACCCATCCGGCGGTGACTATTGAATTCTTCTCATGCGGTGTTAATGATGTTAATCCTTTCAATGTCGTTGTTAAACCAACCTTTTTTGTTGAATCAACCGTCACCCCTGATATTTCATATCTTATTTCATCAAAAAGATATGCCATCGGGTTATTTATAAAAGGAACTGTTGAAGCAGTTTTTCCATCCAATTTTAATACCCGTCCTTCGATGTACAAGTAACTTTCACACGGTAACGTGTAAATATCTTGTTGTTGAATGGGAATCCTTATTTCATCGTTATTGTTTAATTTTGATGAAGTGTAAGGGTTGTGCGTGTGATATTCCTTCTCCCATAGTGTTTCGTCGAACGTTGGTCCTTGAGATATATCCAGGATATCCATCGCTGTTAAGTTTCAATCCAATCTTCTGTAGAAAACGAATGTTGTCCGATGTTAACTCTTCCAATGTCGAGGAGCTACTGAGCTCCCGACTCTTCCGTTGCGGTTTAAATGATAATCCCATGTTGACTTTTATGTTGCTGCTCTGATGTGTATCCGTATAGTAATTGTTTCTCCTCTAAAGTCAACACTATGACCGTCTTGATCCAATATGTTCAGTACGATGTCTGAAATGAAACTGGTGTTTAACGGCAGGTATATCAAGTTTTGTGGCTTCTCAACAATTTTAAAACCGGGAGCCACTGTTGGATAAAATGTATGTAAAATATGTTGATTAACTCCATCTCTATACGATCCGTGTATAATGTTGCACGTGACATCGATACTATTTACTTTCAATATTGTTACAGTTGAATCACCTGAATGAGTAGTTTCAGGAGTTAAGATTTTCTTTTTTGTATCTGTAAATCCAAGTAAACTGCCAATCGACTGTTCCAAGCTGACATCAATATAATATTTCGAAGTTATTTCTGCTTTTAAAGTATTATTGTTTCCTTTAATGGTGATATTGTCTTCTCCGAGTTGTTTCTGTAATAATTGGTTTATATCATCGATTTCATAAGCTCCAGTAGGAAATGTAATTATTTTCAATTCTGAGTATTTTCCTGCAGCATCCTTAGTTTCATAATAATGTAGTAAATTGTTCTTCCCTTCCGTAACATTGGGAATTGAGTTGTAGGTAGTCAAATCAAGTAATGCCGCTTCCCATAATCGTTCCTTGGATAGACGCAATGCTGGGAACAGCGTACTTTTCAATGTGGATGAATTTCCACTCAGTGACACTGTATACGATGACATCTTAAAGCTGACTGACACTCTTTGCTAGAAACTCCAAACATAAATGCCCACATATTTCAGTATTGTTAGGTTGTTCTCTTTTGTAATTGTAAAAAATGTTTTTGGAGTTTTGAAAATAATGTTGAAGTTCTTTCGGCGGTGGTAGATTGCCAAAACTGTCAAAGTAGTAAACGGTTTGTCCAAGCTTTTTATAGCATACCCAATGAGTGCCTGGACCATAGGTGGAATCCAAATTTACTATTCCAGTTTCATTTTTCCATATTTTAGTTGGTAATGCATCTTTCATAAAAACTCCTCGAAAGAATGGTATTTTCAAACATTTTACATAATCATTTAACTGATGATTTGTTAAGGCTTTATTTGGAATTATCAATTGATTCTTCTTATTTAGTACACACGGTACGGTTTTAGGTATAAACCTGCTCCGTTTTTTACCATTTGCCAAACAGAAGTCTTCTTTACATTTGCCTTGCGAGTTCTACGACGCCCTTTTTTAATGTTTCCACCTCTTTTGGGAGCGCCTCTCTTTGCAGGTCTTCCTCTGCGTCTTCCACCACCTAACTTTGCTTTCGTCTTCATGGTTGTAGTTACTGCCCAAGCCGCTGCTTTTTCTGCAATACTTGCGTCACTTGATTTTACTCTTTGCCAAGCTTTTTCTGCTAGAATGTTATCCGCTATTGATCTATTTGTTGAATCTTTATACTTTGAATATGCTATATCGTGTTCTTTGCAAGCTTGATCTAATTTATTAATTCCAGGATCTCCTCTTGCTAAACGTTTTGCCAACTTAGTTCCAGGTCCACAATATTGATAACCTCCGGGCAGATGTAATTCGTATGGTAAAGCGTCTATCGCTCGATTCACAACAGCACCAATTGGAATCCGTCTGAGCAAGGATAATGCAGCTGATGTTAAACCACGTCCTCTCTTGCCGATGTCTTGACGACGACTGAGCGATACGGTCTTCATTATGCTGTTTTATGTAACCAACGTCTTCACTCTATGAAATACTTTATGATAATGAATCCTTTTTTGTGTATTCCATACTTAAATATTCAAAAGTTTTACTAGTATCTATCAATGATTTCATCTTTAATCCATTGGTTTCTTCGAGAATCTTCGATTTTATTGTGTTTCATCGATGCATTAATCAAATGATTATGCATATCAATAACTACATTACCTACAAGATTCATTACATACTCTATATTAGTAGCATCTTTGTCATGTGTAGGATTATCAAGATTTGTGATACGTTTACCATTACATGTATACACAGATGGATCGTTTTTAGAGGTTGCTATAACTTGATTAATAGTAGCAACATCATTTGGAGCTATTCCTGTTGATATGTTAGATATTCTTCTATTTTTTCCATCATATACGTTATTTATTTTATCTCTAACTATAGTTTGTTTTACAACAACACAATCCTGATCATCTTTACCAGATTTAACTTCGGTTAATCGTCTGCCTCCACATATAAAGTTAACACCAGTAGCTGATAGTTGTGGTACTTGTTTTAAAATAACAGCATCATGTTCTTCCGTGCCTAAATTTATATTTGACAATTTTTTATTTTTTCCATCCCACTTGTCATTTTGTAGTTGTAGTAAGGTAAACTTTTCGCTTCCTTGCATAAACTCATCACCTTTCTTTGACACTACTTGATTTTGTTTAACAAAAGTGGATGTTTCTTTTTTTAAGCTTTCATTCATTTGTTTCACGGTAGCAGCATCCGATGGAGTTGAACCATCTTTCAGATTGGACAACACTTTTCCATGACAATCAATAACAGCATCATTATATAAAATACAATTATCTTTAATATATTTTATATTAACACCATCACTTTCTTCTTTAGGATATCCAATATCGTTTATAGTATATTTATAAAAGGAAAATCCATCCTTTTTCTTTTCTGGTATTACAGAGTGCAAATAACGCTTATTGATTGTATCTGTATCATCGGTTGGGTCTGCCACATTAGTTATTTTATAATTTAAAGCATTGTACATTTTTCCACTTTTAGTCTTTTGCAACAGTAAAGCGTAATCCATCGCAGATAGCAAATAGCCTTTATTAACAACATCTCCATTGTTGACTGGTTTTGCAACATTAATAACCCTGTGAGATTTTGCATCATACAGTTGGTTGTTGTCAAGTTTTAAACTTGTAGATGTTTCCTCCTTTACTGTTTTTAAATTTGTTGCATCTCCATCTTCTTCTGGATCTTTAACAAACTTTAAACGTTTATTATTTATGTTATAGTCACCTTCGGGTGTTTGCGGTAATCCACTTCTTTTTCTGTTTTCTCCAACTTGCACTCCTAACGCGGAGTAACGTCCGAACTTGTCAACGCTCATGTTAGAACTGACACATTATATGCCTGCAACTCTTATATATCCGCGGACGATTATACAATTATGCCGCGATTCCTGAGTTCGTCAATCAGAGCTACCCATTCATTATTTAAACCTGTATGACCAGCTTCCATGGCTTCATGCAATAGTCTCATTCTATCAACCAATTTATTGATGTCGTTGTAGTAAATCACATTTGTATTGTATAGATTTTTCATCAATCCTTTACCAGATGTTGAAGTATCTCCTTTACTCTTTTTACCATGTTGTTCAAGAAGTGATAAATCCATAAGTGATAGAGATTTTCTTTTCAGTGGTTGTCTCACCGCTGGTGCAGTACGTAATGTTGGCAATTTTCGTGGAGGAAACAACTTTTTTATAACGATGTTATATTTTGTTGCACGTGAACGATTAATCATTCCATCCTTTAAGTAGTTTCTTTTATGAGCGTTAGTATTTTGTAGAATCTCCTTAAAAACACTTAAATCTTTGGATGAATATCTTAGTGGTATGTTTTTAAAAATTAATTCATATAATCCTTTTGTTCCTTTATATCTGTGCTCACCAATAATGATGTAATCATCTTGTGTTATTTCAAGCTTTGAATCGCCGATCTTTAATTCATTCCCATCAATTCTTGCTCCGTATATGTGTGATCTACTCAAATTCGGGTTTGATTTCATGTCATGTAGCATTTTCATTATATATTTTCTTCCAAGAGGTCCATGTTGTAATATATCGCTACTCAATTGAGTTAAATTTGGAATAGATTGTTCTGCTTCTGGTATTGGCTGTTCTTCTTCCTTTTCAACAATTGGTTCTTCTTCTTCTTTTGTTTCTTCTTGCTCACTAGCACTTGTATATGAATCATCATCATCTTCTTTTTTTAATGCTTGTACTTCTTGTTTAGAAACTGGTAGTAAAACATCTCCTTCATAACGAGGTTTACCAATAGTTTCTGATATCTGTTTTAAAGGTTCCGTAATAGGTTTAAATGTAGTCTCTAGAAATTCTTCTCTTTCACTTAAACCCATCCTCAATGCACGATTCTTCATCCTAATAGAATCACTGAGTGATTTTATTTCTTTCAATAGTTTTTCTTGATTCACCATGTTTACACTGTGAAGTTCAACGTGTAACTAGATGTAGCATCGGTAGTTCAACGCATAAATACAAATTTATCCAACCCTATACGATATCTACCATTTTTAATATCTTCTTCCTTCATAATAACGAGAAAGCTATATTTCTCATTCCATGCTTTGCCACACATCTCTTTAAATTTTTCAAATGGCATATCCGCATTTACATGATCATTATATATATGCTTTAAATTTGTTTCATCTTGCTTGAAGATGATCAACATATTTGCATTGTCTCTTATAAGTTGTTTTGGAATTTTACTGTATGTTTGACCAATGTAAATGCTATCAATATTATGATGTCTTCCCATAGCAAAATAATTCCTTATTGTGTCATGATTTTCACAAGAAACATCGTCAAATATAAAAATAGAAAATGGTTTTGCTTCATTTGGTTGCATAATTGTTTCACTGGCATTAAACTTGTAAAAATTTACTTCAGGTACACTTGCAAGTACTTTATCCAATAACTGATATTTTGGTTGTTGCAATGATTTTGAAAAAATGTATATATTGTTAAAACGCAATCCTTTAGGATTAGTTATAAGGTTAAAAACAACATTAGTTTTTCCACAATTTGAAGGACCAGTTATTAGACATCTTATCGTATTTGGTAGTAATTCACCATGTTTTCCATGATTTAACTTATCATTGTCAACTGTCAATTCATCAATGTTATTGATATTAAATCGATCTTTTTGTTGTACAATCTCCATCTTGTATAAAGGTTAAACACACAATGAGCTATTAAACAACTATACTAAGTCTTTTGAAGGAATCCAAGAGTCTTCACTTTTATCAAACCCTAACCACCGGACTTTAACCATATCCTTTTTCCTTTGTAAAATCTTCTCGACAAGATATACATCACCGACTGTTGATTTCAACAATTCATGTCCGTAAAATCCACCTTGAAGTAATTCACCCTTGTTATCCTTTAATAAATAGGTTTCAGGTATAGTTGGTTGCACTTTATAAATTGTAAATACTTCATTAGTCCAATTTGGTAGATATCTTTTACTAAATACACTTTTGTATTTGCTTATACGAACTTTATCGTTGACCTTGAACTTCTTTGGTTGCAATTTTTCCAATTTTGGTGTTGTATTATTTTTAATGCGTTGTAATACAATTTTGGCATTAGCACTATTTACCTGGATAGGTTTCATTCCAATGGTACGATGATATTTGTTGTTATACTGTTTTATAAGTTGTGGTAATATGTCATACCACACGTATGATCCTCTTTTTGAAAATTGTTTATACATCGCACCTTTTAATGTTCTATTGAATCTTTCAATTATTGAAGCTTTAACTTCAGAATTTGTAGAATAATGATTTATTTGATGTTTCTTCATCAAAGCTGCAAAGTCTTTATTAAAATATTCTTTTCCATCATCGGTCTGTAGATGTTTAATTTTAAATTTATTTCTTTGTATTGTGGTTTCCATAGCTTTTGTAACACTTTTACCAGTCTTATCCTTCAATGGTAAAGCGTCGGCTATTTTAGTAAAACAGTCTATAATTGTTAAAATATATTTAAATCCTTTATTTAATTTACTGTGCGGTATCATTTCAATGAGATCAGCTTGATAAAGATCATTCATTCCTTTAATGATTGTACTTCTTCTTGGAAATCTTCTTCTTGCTGGTTTATGTAGTTCATTTACAATCTTGTCCTTCACACTTTCCATCTTCAGATGTTGCTTGTACACCGCATGTAAAAATACTGATCCATAAAATAGTTTATTCTCATTTATATAGTTTGAATATAGGTCAAGGCCATTTCATATTAGTGTAAAAAAGAGGGAACATGGCATTGGGCTTGCCATGTCCCCTCTTCTTTACGGAAAGGAAAAAGGAAGAAGGTAGAGGACGAAGAATAGGTTTACTGGTCGATAGGGTTTAGAGAGTAGTGGCCGAATGGTAAAGTATTAATTTTATCTTCTAAAATATGGCGCTTGTCATCTTTGTAGCTTAATGCCCACTTTGTTTGTTTGACACTAAAAAGTTGATGATTATAACTTCTAATAGTGTTGAACGTTGCAGTTGTTTCAACATTTTCAAACAAACATCTTTTATAATGTTCAAACTGTACGTTCTTTTTCAGGAAAGAAGTTTTTATTCCTTTGGCCTTCTTCGTGACTTGATGTTCGTTCCTCTCGTTTATGTACAGTTGAAATGAATACAGTTTGGACATTAATGCTACAATTTCCATCATCGGCACACCATTTGTTTCATCTTTAAATTTTCCCAATACTTTCTTATTTCTGTCATAGTCGTAATTTGGATGATCCTTAGGATAATCGGAAAAGTCGAAATCATCTTTATATATAAAGGTGCGTAGATCTTCATACATGTCATTTGTTTTAATCCAGTAAATTAGTGCATCCGTGTCCATATATGCAATACCAATGTTCTCTCTTCCATAATAGTTAACCATCTTCTTATAATGAAACTCGTACATATGTGTTTTTGAAATATCCAAGATTGACATTCCAAGATACAAAGGACGATCCATTGTAACTGACTTCTTGTTCATGGAAATAACAACTAGATTTTCATTAATAATTATAGATGAACCAAAGTTTGGTTGTTGCACCAATTTCTGTAATTTTACTGGATCAGTTACCAATTTGATATCCTTATGTTTCCTTTTGTTTTCCAAAGTCTTGCCAAATATTGCGTTATTCATTAATTTGAAAAAATCTTTTTGAAAACTTGATGTAGCGGTGGCTCTTCTTCTTGTGTTGTTGTCGATGTAAGGTTTTAACCAACAAGATTGAGAAAATTGTAGTACTCGATTAATTTTTGTAATTCTCAATCCTAAGTCTAAAGCTTGTTGTATCATCCAGTAGTGTCCAACATATCGAGACTTGTCGGTTAAAGTCATCATTAATTTTGGCCATCTTCCAGTAGGGGAAATTTCAGTCTTCGGAAGAAGTGGTAAATCATAATGTTGATCATGAAGATGTTCAGGATATTCAAAATTAACATCAAAAATGTAACCAGTTTCACCATGCTTCGGTATATCCATTATGTTTCCAATCGATTCTGGATCTATCCATTTAAAATTATCATATGGAAGGGGATTCGACATTGCCCATCCGTATAAGTTATTTGCATCGAAATAACCTAGGAATGTTGTTGGTTTTGATGCATCATAATCGGGCAGATACTTGTTGTTCGCCTTGAAATGTCGTGTAACGCTTTGCGTCAATCCCCCTCGAACTCCTGACTCTAACATCATAACCATATCTATATCAGTAAGAAGTTGTATTTTACAATTTGTTTCTTTCAACATAGCTTGCCATGCTAATCCAGGTGAAGTGTACGAATGAAGAGGGTCCAATCCATATGCCGCAAAACATGTATTTCTAAATTCTTCCATTATATCACATAGTAAAGTTACATCCAATTTAACATAAAAATCTGAATATTCTCCCAATGTTCTAAATCCTAAATCGTTCCATACTTTACATGCATGATCATAGTCCTCTTGAGATATGTCCATGTCATAAAGTTTACTTTTGAATTCTTCTTTAGCCGGAAGTGATGTTTCATTAAATCTTTCTAAACTGTCTATGTAATCATATGGAAACACACCTTTCCGAAGTACCAAATCCAGTTTGTCGTTATTTACAATCTTCTTTGTTTCGATGAAATCTTGTTTCCTTAAATTTTCTGAAAGTTTGGATAAACTCGACGGCATAAATCTGTAGGAGTCCAAGAATCTTAGTTTCATGTTTCCAACTTCTTTGGAAAAACTTATGAACTTCTCTGAAGTTTCAGCTAACACATCGATTTTACTGTCGTCTCTTCCTAGTTCAGGTATTATAAAATGAGCATCGTACCCACTGAGGTTATGCAGAACCACAGGAATAAATAGTGGTAAACGATAGCTCAAGTTGCATTTATTACAAGCAGCACCCCTGTAATAACCTGTGAGGTGATCGTGATCTTTAACTTTATAATTCTCAATAGTAAAATCATTTTTGCATAAGAAACATCGAGTTGCATTTTCATGTTGAATTTCTTCTTCTTCCTCCATCGGTTTCATTGGTACAATATTTGTATATAATCTTTGTGCATTTCCAGCTATTGAATATAAGTGATCAAGAAATATTTTTTCTACATTTTCACCACGATATACTAGAGGTTCTGAAGTTAATCCATATCTGTTTAAATGTTCTTCTGATAATGTTGATTTAACCATTAAACAAAAACTATTTGGTTTGTGCATTTGATATTTGACACTTTTTCTAGCTTCACAATTTTCATCTTCTATAGGAATTAGTGTTGATTCAAAGTCCGCATATACAACTATAGGGATACGGTATTGATGATGAACCTTTTGAAATGTAACAAATGCTCTGTTTTCCAAAGGTAAATTAATCTTTGCTTCATAATTATTGTTACATAGCCTTTTGTGCTCTTGTAACCATTCTCTTCCTTGTCTTCCTTCTCGTTGAAAATTAAAACATCTCTTGCAAATTATCTTTCTGTGTCGAGCTTTAGAAAGCTGCTTGTTAACAAGAGAGTCGAATTTCTTAATGTACACATAGTGAGACACATCTCCTCGCGTTAGTAGTAGTAAATCCGTATGATCTGGTAGCTCTTCTTTTACAACACGTAAAGGATACACTTTGTTTAAACTATCTAATGCAAAAACATTGATAGATGTACCAGGATTTTTCTTCTCAAATTTTGATATATCTTTCAGTGATACAGGGTAAGTAATTCCTTGAAAATTGTACCTATGTCTTTGATTTTCATAGTGTTGGTTAGGTTTATCGAAATGATTTGGTACAAACTTAGATGTCATCGCATATCTAAAACATTCATTATCTTGATTTTTCACATTAATACATGATCTTGTATCCTTAATTCTTTTGGGCAAAGGAATGTAACTAGATCCCATTAGTCCATATCCATGTTTATGAACTCTTATATCTAATACTTCAATACTTGTAAGACTCCATCCGGATCCTCTTCCTTCGTGTTCCTGAATTTTTGTTAATATTTCTTCTATACAGTTTTCTACTATTGAATCAATGTTTGAACTTTCCATAATGGTTCGGTTTTTTGTTATGAATCCTCTTGGTGATAATTCTTCTTGTACATTTATAAACATAGCTTCTAGTAGTAAACCAAATTTAAGAAAGTTCAATCTTTTCAATTCTTCTTTTAAAGTTTTACTGATGATTGGTTTTGCTTCTCTAATAAATTCTTCTAGCTTCAAGTTTTCATTTTGAATCTTATGATGCATTACTACTTTACCGGGTAATGCAAATACTTGTAGATTCGGTAAAGTAGTTGAAGATGTTGCAGTTATTTCATCTTGTTCTTCTTGTTCTTCTTGTTCTTCTTGTTCTTCTTGTTCTTCTTGTTCTTCTTGTTGTTCTTGTTCTTGTTTTTCTTCTGGGTTGTTGTGAATTAGTTCTTTATGACAGTCTAATAGAATTTCATCGTGAAACGATTCCGAACATTTATCGCAACAATACATGTTGAGATGTTTACTCTTCGAAATTTCACCAAGAAATGAAATGGGCTCTCATGTTCCTCCTTTTATAACGGTTCCCCCACCACTATTTCATCTTCTTCACTATCCAAGGAAATCAAACATTTTGAACAAAAATATTAACCTTCCACAAACTAATTGTTCATTCGTGTTCTTTATTCCCATTGGAGTTTTAGTATATACTTCTTTATATTCAAGCTTTAACGAACTTTCCCCCACCCAACTAATTGTAGTTACTTTTAGGTGAAAATGGCTACAGCACAGACACTTGGTTAAACTAAATTTGTGCATAAATTAACTAAAGTTAAACTAAAAATTCGCATAAATTAAAAGTTAGTTCAAAACTAAAATTCGACAGTATTAAAAAAAAAAACTCTTACAGTTGAACAAAAATAAACGTTAGTTCAAAACTGAAATTCAACAGTGTTAACCAAATTCTAACAGTCGAACAAATAGGTCAAGGTAATCCAATTTAACGCGAGAACGAGGAATAGAGCACTAAGTGGCATGTTAGTCCATTACCACAAAGTGATCTATTCCTCGGTCTCTATTCTACATCTACTTTTTTGGGTTTACTTATTTATATTAAAATGTTCAAATTTTACTATGTAGAATGTCCATTCTTGCTCTTCAACTCTTCGATTGTTTTTAGCAAATATTCGTTAGTTTTCACCAAAGTCTTCATTTTGCTACATCCAATTACAATGGAAGGAATTATAAGTTGTAATTTTATAAGTTCAATCTTTTATTTCTTGCGAATTTCTCTCTTTATTATGTTGTTCCTTATTTTTTGCTGAAGATTTAAACTCCATGTTGTTTCTGCTAAAGCCACAATAATAAAAGTCTCTTCAAACAACCTGCATTTATACACATTCCCCCACCATTTTATAATACCCACTCCTTTCCCCCTTCTTTATAGGATTTGAAAGGGATAAGGTGTAGGGTGGGGGAAGGGTAATTTTGTTATTACACTAGTTGTGCAAGAAAATAGCCGCCAGTGTCCACACCTTGTTCATAGCACTCCATCATAGATTGTGCCCACTGCAACATGCGGTCTCTGTCATTTGGTGTGACAAGGAAAGAATGACTATCACCATACAATATAAAAGAGTCAATTCGTACATAACATCCTGAGTCCAACCATTTATTAGCTTCAGCCATAAACTTTTCTATTGTATCAAATGGAAATTGTGGATCAATTGCTATGACTTTACGTTCTTCACTAAGTTCAACAGTATAATCATCATCGTCCTCATCATCTTCACTTTCACTGTCATTACTTAAAGTGTCTTCAGATTCTTCAAAAACATCAGAAATTTCGGAAAAATTGAAATTTTCATTCAGATGAGGAGGCATTTTGAAGCAAGAAATATTGTAAACAGCAGAGACGAAACGACAAGAGCGGCGTGTAGAAGAAAAATGAAAGGGTGACCAACGCTCGCTCCGCTTTTATAATAGTATGCAAATGAGGGGTAGGAGCTGACCCTGACCAGTCATCGACCCAAAGGAGTGGGGGGAAGTACTTTTCTTACTACTTGGATGGAAGTAGGTTAGTAGGTCACGAGACTTAGAGTGTTAAAAAATAATGGGGGAGAAACACAACGCTATAACGCATTGTGTTTCTCCCCCATTATTTTTTTAGCAACAATTTGGAAAAAACTAAGTGAATTTACTGTTTACGCCCCCACCTTGTAATACGATCCTTTTTATCCCTGAGGAGAAAGTCTTGAGAATCTAAAGTGTTAAATCTCTTCTCTTTACACAAATTCTCACAAACTCTAATTTTATATTTTAAGCCGTTACATTTTGCCAAAATGTGTTGGTGGTCAACAACACTTAGAAAAAAATATTTCAAACCTTTCTTAAGCCTCTCTCCTCTGACCGATATTATTTTAGGATCGTCTTCAACGGTGGGGATTTCTGTCAGTTGTGGTTCAGAAATATGTTTCACGATATGTACACGGCAAAAACTTTCATTTTTAACACATTTCCTCCCACAAGCTGATCCTTTCTTAATTCCCCTAGTGAGCACTTCAGGGCAAGTAGTGGGACGGCTAAATGCCCTACGACGCTCTTCTTGTAATAATTGAAATTGCTCTGAAGGAGCAGGCTTAGGAGCAAGTTTGGGAGTAGGCTTAGTGGATTTAGTTTTATGATAGGTGTGGTCTTCAGGCATAGTAAGTGGTGGGGTAGGAGGCAATGGTGACAGTGGAATGATAGGTGTACTAAGACTATGAAGCAAAGTTTCAAATGAAGGGGTATTAAGACGGGGAGCTGGCTTCTGTGGAGGCGGCATGATGGTTGATGGCGGTGTGGAGTCCTTTGAAAGCGAAGTAGAAGGCGAAGGCGGTGAAAAATTGCTTCGAAGTTTAGAAGTCTTGATAGGCGGAAGAATAGTGCCAGAAGTTGAAGGTTGGGATCCAAGTTGCTTCTTGTACCAGTCAGGAGGATTTTTCAGACGAAGAGTTTTCTTTGGTGCAGTAACAGCCGTAGTAGAAGTTGAAGTAGAAGTTAAAGTAGAAGTTGTAGTTGGCAGAGATGACATGGTTGTGGCTCCAAGTTCGCAGCGTAACGTCTGGAATCAGAATGAAATGTTAGCCGCAGTCGGTGCGTCTTTTATAACAATATGCAAATGAGAGGGGTAGCAGCTGGCCAAGACTGATTATTGACCTGGGAGGTGGGGGAAAAGGGAAAAGAGAAGGTATTTATTTAAAATAATTCGCATAACTTTTGACTAAAATAAGATAACCAAATTCTTCTTTTACCAAAATGTTTGTCTTACATAGACCTTTTCAATGATGTATCGCTTGTCCAAATCCGTCAATCCGTTATCAAGCTATAGCCATTTTAATTTTTCAGGTCATGACCGGTCGTTCACCCGGAGTAGTGGGGGAAGGAGTGGGGGAAGGAGTGGGGGTAGGGGAAAGGGGGGGGGGGGAATCGACTCCATTTTTTCGGGGGGGGGGGAGGGGGGGGGGAGGGGGGGGGAGGGGGAGGGGGGGGGAGGGGGGGGAAGGAGGGGGGGGAGGGGGGGGGGTCATTGACCCTTCCAAAAGTGGGTCAAGGTCATTCAAGATTTATAATGATCCAAGGTGATGGGAACAGTAATACTGTTCCCACCACCCTGTTTGCCTAACGGTTCCCACTCCCAACCCACTAGTTACGTTCTGCAAGGGACATCGACGCAATTTTGTTTGGACCGTCCGGGTCTACCGTAACGGTCCGGTCCGGGTCTACCGTAACCATGAATTCCAAGGGAAACTGGAACACCTAATGCAGAAACGCAACTCTAACCCCACCCAAACTAATCCCACCCATTATATTCCTAAACAAAAATGCAAAAACCTAGTCCGCATTTTGCGGATGTCCCACCCCTTCTAAGTGAAGTTCAACTGAACTTCTGAATTTACAGTTAATCTACCCCCTAACATCTAGCTGAAAGGCAAAACAACGACATAAATTATTAATATCAACACTTAAAACTAACAACACATCATTATTAAAAACTAAATAATTCAACACAACCAAATACCTTCATTATTCTTAAAATTAATACACCTTAATGCTAAACACCTCTTAAAATTAATACACCTTAATGCTAAACCCAAATTATAACTAACATCGCAATGCGCAAATTATTTCTTAAATTAAATACAACTTAAAACTAAACACACACACACACATACCACATTGCATTAAAAAACGCAACGTAGTAGAAGAAGTTCAAATATATATAGGCCTACTATATATTTGAAACCTCTTGCTGAGTCGCCAACAACCTTTCGCTATGAAAGTTTGTTGACGACTGACGCTAAGATCAGGCTCGTATTGCTCCTCGGATTCTCGAGTAGTGGGGGAAGTTGTTTCACTCCAGTACAGTGTTCAATCCAGTCCAGTTCGCAGCAGTGTAAAAGGAAGGCGAAGGAGTGGGGAGCAGCATATGCACAGCAACGCAAAACCAAGGTTTGAGGTTAGAATTATCCATGTGCAGTAGCGCTAAAGTGAGTAATACAGGACTAGGCGCATGCGCAATAGCATAGTCACTATTCCGATCCGGAGAACTCGTTGCATGCGCAGCAGGTTTGAGGTTAGAATTATCCATGGCAGCTGCCATATTTAGTCTGGTTTCACCACATAAAGTCAACAACCGGTAGTGACCGGCCATTGAACTGGAGGAGTGGGGGAAGGAGTGGGGGAAGGGGGGGGGGGGCTCCATTTTTTCGGGGGGGGGGAGGGGGGGGGAGGGGGGGGGAGGGGGGGGAGGGGGGGGAGGGGGGGGAGGGGGGGGGAGGGGGGGGGGAGGTCATTGACCTTTCCGGTCGGTCATTGACCCCAAGGAGTAGGGATAGACACAGAACCCTACTTCTCTTACTACTCAGGTGAAAGTCGGTCAACCAGTCATTTGCTTGCCATCTGCCGCCATCTGGCTGGAGTTATTGCCTCTATAAAGGTGGGTAGTTTATCGCGCTACAAACATTCATTGCCTCGCATCCGCTCGGTCATCATCTCTCTTTAGTTTTATGTTATGACTACTTCACTTACTAGGTTTGAGGTTAGAATTATCCATGGAATAGCCTTCGTAAATTCTAACCTATAAAATTACTACTCTGGCTTTCTGTTTCAATTTCTTTTACACTTCATTTTATATCTCAGTCTTATTTTAACTTCTGAACTTAACACATCGGTTATGATGACTGCACAATGTTTAAAATTAAAGCTTTTGCGAACACAACACATATTACGAAGTACTTCTAAACCTTCAATTTCAAAGTGTAGAACTAATTTAAATAGAGTTAGGAAGAAGTACAGTTTTAACCCATTATACTCAAAGACTTCGCAGGTTAATGTTGATGATAATGTTATTTACAACATTTTGCATTCTATGTTACAATTCAACAACTTTGAACTTGTTACACCTATCGACTGTGTTCAACAAGTTTTTTTATTTTACCCCCACTATTCCTTATATAAGTGCTCTAACCACAATTCCTACTTCATCCTTCTCTATTCTGTTCAGCTGAGCTAATATTTGAGGTTAGACTTATCCATGGCGGCCGCCATGTCTGGTTCAGTTTTACCACATAGAGTCGGCGACCGGTTATTGGTCTAAAGGAGTGGGGGAAGGGGTGGGGGGGGGGGGGAAGGTTGCCGTTTTATAAGCCCTCTCCCTAGGCGGCGCTTCTCATTCGATCGCCAACTTTCAAACGATAAACACCTCTCCCATGGCACGAATCAATTATCCCGCTATCACCAACTACTTCAACTTAAAACTATTTCTGGTGATAGTTGGATAGAATTTTTTAAAACTTACTCTGGATGACCTTGACATATTTTCTACATCTCAGTTATAAGTTTGAATTTCAATTTTCAACTAACTCTTAATTTTTCTTCAACTGTTAGAGTTTCGTTAACACCGACGAATTTCAATTTTGAACTAACTTTTAATTTTAATTTTATGCGCAAATTCACTTCACCCTAACGCCAACACTATCGCCATCTCCACCCCAACCTATATGGCATAAAATATAACTACAGCATCTCATATATACCCTCCATCCCCCACCGGAAGCTATGTGACATGGCAGCTGGCGCCAGCTGCCGCGGCACGTGGCCCGGTGGGCACGTGGCCGGTTTTAAAAGTGACCAAAACACACTACTTACAAAGACTGTTTGTAATTTGTGGGTAAATTTTGTAATTAAAAGTACATAATTATAATTGTGTTATACTAATCCTTGAACGATCTAAATGTTCTCTCTCACTGTATAACCTTCCATCATTTTAACGATGATCCATTCTTTCAGGTATGTGATGCTTTGCTGACAAACAAAGCGTTCATCAACAGCAAATCAAGAGTTGGAAGGACCGCTCTCCACTTGGCTGCGATGAAGGGATTTTCAACGCTATGCAAGTGAGTTTAAACAAGATTCAAGATTTGAATCTTGAATCTTATATCGCCGTTTTAGTATTAAAAATATGTTCGGAAGCCCAATTAATGATTTGGCCCTCGAAAATGGAAAATCCTATCACATATTAAGATTTTAATTCCAAGCTTTAAGTATTAGAACCCCAAAAATAATCAAAAGGCCCATGTTCATAAAACAATAGAAACCACAGTGACAAAAGTGTTGAAACTTTTAAAAATCTGTTATAATTTATTCATGCCTATCGACTCATTATTATTATTATGTTCTTAAGCTACACTCCTTCTTAATTATACATGTGCCTTAGACCAAAAACTACATTATGGTTTAGATCAACTGTATTGTGAAGATCCCTTGGAAGTTTAAAGTTTGCACACTCATCACAGTGTGCAACTGATCATTCAACTCGTAGTTTTTCTTCAAAACACAATTAAAATTTCCTTAAGTCTTGATTATTAGTTCAAAACAAATCGATTGCCAATCCGAGTGTGTTGCTGCTAGGTTCCTCATCCAAGACCACAATGCGATGATCGACGTTCTCACACTCCGCAAGCAGACGCCGCTCCACCTGGCGGCGGCCGCTGGTCAGCTGGAGGTCTGTCGTCTGCTCCTGGAGCTGGGGGCATCCATCGACGCCACGGACGACCAGGGACAGAAGCCGATCCACGTGGCCGCCCAGAACAACTTCCCCGAGGTGGCGCAGCTGTTCCTTCAACAGCATCCGAGCCTCGTCATGGCCAGCACCAAGGTAGGGCCCACTCAAAACTGATGTAGGAAAAGATTTTATTAACAATCACTAAGAGTTGTGGAATTTAAATGATTTGGATGTAACTCTCTTCTGAGTAGTGTATAATCAGAAGCCTTGACAGCAAACCTACTATGATGTTTCCTTTGCTTGAGTACCCCATGGTCTTTTCCTTCGTTGTGTTGTTTTGGTTATAATTTTTAATAATTTCATTTCAATATATGAATATCGTTAAAATCTTGATGACTTATGATCCCCACATCATTATTTTACAGGTTATTTTCATGAGCTCTTTAGTCTGATGTCTTATCGATTCTATGTAATTGCGGGGCATCATCCAAGAATGCAACAGTTTTATACCCTTATATAACAGATTTTATGAAATTAGCGTGACACTTTTTTTGTATAAAGGGGATCAGTTTGATATCAAGTTTTTTATCGTCTTAACTAATGGTGTTTGTTTTCTGTGTTTGCAGGACGGCAACACGTGCGCGCACATCGCGGCCATGCAGGGGTCGGTGCGCGTGATCGAAGAGCTGATGAAGTTCGACCGCGCGGGCGTGATCTCAGCAAGAAACCGCGTGACGGAGGCTACGCCCCTACAGCTGGCGGCCGAGGGTGGCCACGCCGACGTGGTCAAGGTGCTGGTGCGGGCCGGGGCGTCGTGCGCCGACGAGAACAAGGTGAGAGACAAACTAGGTCAAGGTCAGAGATGTCTAAAATTTAAAAGGGTAAATAGGGTCATTCTTAGTCTCTCAAAGAGGAAGGAGATTTCATCAAAACTCAAGGGGGTATCAAGGTTGAGGAGGCTTGAACCGCGTCCGCACTGGCCGAACATTCATGGTGAACTTGTTTGGAGAACACAAAAAATCAACAAACATTCCTAATGAACAATTACAGGCCATATGATTTACATTTCAAAAGGTTATCAACAAACAAACAAAAATTCGGAAGAACTTTTTTCGGCCAGTACGGGCCCGGCTTTAGAGACGTTAAAGGCCATCATGAGACAATGAGATAATGGATAGTCAAGGGCATTCACTATATCACTATTTTGAGACAGGGACTTCACATAGTGGGTATTTTAACCTGAATATGAGTGAGAGATGAGTGTAGGATGATTGTGTAGCGCAACAGCCAATGGTATCTAGGGACCTACAGTTTAACGTGAGATCCGAACCACAATTTCAACCTCATATATACGCTAATATGAGCCTTTATGGATAAAAAAAGATTGATCTTTAAGCAACAGGGTAAGAGAGGGTTGATCTTAAGGGTGAATAGCAAGTTATAAATCTAATTAGAAAAGAAATAAAAAATCATTTAAAATAATAAGACTCGTGGTTATAAGTATTGCAAGATTAATTTTACAAACCCTGGAAATAGTAAAAGAAAAGACTGAGAAAAAATCACGTTCATCCATACACAGGTATTGGGCATTATAAGATAAATCGTAATCTACAGATAGTAAGGAGATGGGTATATGTTTATCACATATAAGGAGCAGGACACGTTTACTTATTTTCACTCTTGTTTCATACTTGTTATTTTTACAAAATAACAAATCTCTTATTTTTAATTGTTTTCACTCTTGTTGTTTGAACGGTCATGGACAAGTATTGGAGGTGATGGGAGATGGGTATATGTTTATCATGTACGAGGAGCAGGACAGGTTTACTTATTTTCACTGTTTTTCACCAGGCCGGCTTCACGGCAGTTCATCTGGCCGCCCAGAACGGTCATGGACAAGTCCTGGAGGTGATGAAGTCTTCCCAGTCGCTCCGAGTATCCAGCAAGAAACTCGGAGTCACAGCTCTCCATGTGGCAGCTTACTTCGGTCAGGCTGGTGAGTTAAACCACTCAAGATTTATTCTGTAGCCTAATTCCTTACGCTCCTGATCGGTAGAGAGGGTGTGGTTTTAATAGATAAATATTAAATTTCTAAATTGTAAGCCATAAACTAAAGTTGAGAAGGCGCCACCTTGTTGTTCTTTTGTGTCTCTGGTCTAATCGCCAAAAAGAAGCAATTGGCAAGTAGTAAGATGGACAATATTTTTTAAGGATTTAAGGATACTTTCAAATAGGAAGCCTCCCTGAGTAGAAAAAAAGCTTGTACTGCCGAATGTTGCAGACACTGTTCGGGAGCTGTTGGCCAGTGTGCCAGCCACTGTCAAGTCTGATCCTCCCACGGGGTCTAGCCTGGTGGGAGAGTTGGGTAACGAGTCTGGCATGACTCCCCTCCACTTCGCTGCCTACTCGGGTAACGAGAACGTTGTCAGGCTGCTGCTCAACTCCGTGGGGGTCCAGGTGGATGCTGCTACCACTGAGAATGTGAGTATCAGATTGTCGGCTTTAATGACGTTCAACTTTCAATTCCTAGAAAATAACATAATGACAAATAATTTAACCAACCCAGACCTAATTTTAATAGTAACTATCGGCAGCAGTAGCTAAATGTTGAAGATTTGCTGCGTAGGGAGAGAGAGAGAGAGAGAGAGAGAGAGAGAATCTTTATTTTACAATCATCAAGATTGAAAATGGCGTCATTAACTTATACTAAATTGGACAAATTCTATTATAATCTTGATTTACAAAGAGGTATTCTTCCAGCCCTTGAACTCCTCGATGTTGTAGAAAGGGCGTGACAGCAACCAGTTTGATAGCACCTTCTTCAGCTTCTCGGGGCTAGTCCTCTTCACTTCATCCGGCAGAACATTAAAGAGCTTTGCTCCGGCGTAGGTGGGCTTACGTTGAAATCTTGCAGTATGATGTGCTGGTAGGTTGAAATTCAAGACACTCCTAGTGCTGTGGGTGTGAACATCTCTGTTACGTTGTGGATTTGCTGAGGCGGCAAAACAGATCACCTCTAGTAAGTAAATATTTACGACAGTTAGTATCTTTAGGTCTTTAAATGCCTCTCTACAGCTGTCCCTCCAACCAAGACCAGCAATCATCCGAACTGCTTTCTTCTGGATGGTGAGCACACGCTTCAGATTGCTCTGTGAAGTGGTGCCCCAAAGAACAATCCCATAGCGCAGTCGGCTTTCAAACAAGGAGTTGTAAGTGGTCATGACAGCTTCCGAAGTACTTATATTTTTCACTCTTCGAAGAGCAAAAAGAGCACTACTAAGACTGCTGCAGAGCCCATCCAGATGTTCCCACCAAGTCAGCGTGCTGTCAATCACCACTCCCAGATGTTTCGTGGCCTCAACACATTCAATATCGGGGAAAGCAGACACCTCCTCCTTCAGAGTTCCAAAGTTGAGCTGCTTAGTCTTTGATTCGTTAAATACTAGGTAGTTCATATTACAGAACTCAACAGCCATGTTTAAGGCAATGTACTATTCAATTTCAAGATTTTGCTTATTTTTGTTTGACGTGATGAGGACCGTGTCGTCAGCGTACATGACCACATTGCAGAAAGGACTCATGTAGGCGGGAAAGTCAGCCGTGAACAGAACAAACAGCACAGGGCCTAAGACTGATCCCTGAGGGACACCCCTATTTACTGCAAGTTTGCTGGATCTCACAGCAGTGCATGTATTGTTCTTGGTTTGCTTGATTTCAACAACTTGATCTCTACCATTGAGGTAACTTTGAAACCATGCAAGTGCTCTCTCCTCAAAGCCAAGGGCAGCAAGTTTGGCTAGGATCAGGCTGTGACTGAGACAGTCAAAGGCCTTACTTAGATCGAGAAATATGCCCATGACTGTTTGACCTTCCTCAAGCTTGTCCATAATGTCCTCAACTAGAGAAATCAAGGCGGTAGATGTGGATCTATTGCTGATGAAGCCGTGCTGTTTATCCAGGACAATGATTCATGTGTAGGGCCTGGATACACCAGCCAACAACCTGAAGTTCGATTCTATGTGATATCATATTACATGGACAAAAATAAGTGTTTTTTTTATAAGAGAATAAATTATGCGTTAAGTTTATTTACTGTAATTTGATTAATAAAAACATCCTTACCTAATTTGCTAACTTAAGATTTTACAATGAAAAGATTTAGATAATGTTAATCTTGGTGTAAAATTCTTGTAATTAATAGATGTCTACATTATTGGTACTGTATAGCAGCCACGTCATATTTTTAGGATATCAGCTTCCAACAGCTTCTTTTTCCAACATCTAGATTAATTTTAAAGCTCCTATTCCAGTGTCAAAGAGGTAACGGTTGAAATGATATTGCTGATAAATGAATTTGGTGTTGGTTTTCCATCAAACAGACTGGGATGGTGGCGTCGTCCTGTAATCCAGCTACTTGGAGGTCACGAATTGTGGATAGTTATAAGCGATGGCTTGTGTATGCGATGTTCCCTGGTGGGGATTAACGTCCGCACTAGTGAGCACTAGTTCATCCATAAAGACCATTCTCATAATTAGACCAATTCGTATATGGAAGGTTGCAATTAATTGTGGTTCGGATCCCACGTTAAACTGTAGGTCCCTAGTTACCATAGTTTGTTGGGCTGTTAATTAACAGTCCTGTCTAAGGAGAATGTCGGCCTTAGTAACAAGACTACAAGATCGCGCCACAATCATAATACACTCATCTCTCATTCATATTCAGGTTAAAATATCCACTATGTGAGGACCCTGTCTCAAAATAGTGATATAGTGAATGACCTTGACTATCCATTAAAGTACGAGTAGAGCTTCTCAAGTGATAGTAACTATTGCAAGTGACCTTTTCAGGGCTACAACCCGCTCATAAAGTACGAGTAGAGCTTCTCAAGTGATAGTAACTATTGCAAGTGACCTTTTCAGGGCTACAACCCACTCATAAAGTACGAGTAGAGCTTCTCAAGTGATAGTAACTATTGCAAGTGACCTTTTCAGGGCTACAACCCACTCATAAAGTACGAGTAGAGCTTCTCAAGTGATAGTAACTATTGCAAGTGACCTTTTCAGGGCTACAACCCGCTCATAAAGTACGAGTAGAGCTTCTCAAGTGATAGTAACTATTGCAAGTGACCTTTTCAGGGCTACAACCCGCTCATAAAGTACGAGTAGAGCTTCTCAAGTGATAGTAACTATTGCAAGTGACCTTTTCAGGGCTACAACCCGCTCATAAAGTACGAGTAGAGCTTCTCAAGTGATAGTAACTATTGCAAGTGACCTTTTCAGGGCTACAACCCACTCATAAAGTATGAGTAGAGCTTCTCAAGTGATAGTAACTATTGCAAGTGACCTTTTCAGGGCTACAACCCGCTCATAAAGTACGAGTAGAGCTTCTCAAGTGATAGTAACTATTGCAAGTGACCTTTTCAGGGCTACAACCCGCTCATAAAGTACGAGTAGAGCTTCTCAAGTGATAGTAACTATTGCAAGTGACCTTTTCAGGGCTACAACCCGCTCATAAAGTACGAGTAGAGCTTCTCAAGTGATAGTAACTATTGCAAGTGACCTTTTCAGGGCTACAACCCGCTCATAAAGTACGAGTAGAGCTTCTCAAGTGATAGTAACTATTGCAAGTGACCTTTTCAGGGCTACAACCCACTCATAAAGTATGAGTAGAGCTTCTCAAGTGATAGTAACTATTGCAAGTGACCTTTTCAGGGCTACAACCCGCTCATAAAGTACGAGTAGAGCTTCTCAAGTGATAGTAACTATTGCAAGTGACCTTTTCAGGGCTACAACCCACTCATAAATTACGAGTAGTGCTTCTCAAGTGATAGTAACTATTGTAAGTGAGCTTTTCAGGGCTACAACCCGCTCATAAAGTACGAGTAGAGCTTCTCAAGTGATAGTAACTATTGCAAGTGACCTTTTCAGGGCTACAACCCGCTCATAAATTACGAGTAGAGCTTCTCAAGTGATAGTAACTATTGCAAGTGACCTTTTCAGGGCTACAACCCGCTCCACCTGGCGTGCTTCGGCGGTCACATCACGGTGGTGGGGCTGCTGCTCAGCAGATCCTCGGACCTGCTGCACTCATCGGACAAGCACGGCAAGACGGGGCTTCACGTGGCCGCGACCCACGGCCACTACCAGATGGTGGAGGTGCTGCTGGGGCAGGGGGCGGAGATCAACGCCACCGACAAGGTACATCAATAACTCACAACTTACAGTTCGTTGCTTGAACATAGCAAACCCCTGTTCTTCCAGTTAAACCGGGGGAATTTTAGAAAGTGGACCAACCCCTTCACAATAATCTCTTGCAGATCAATCTCATTGGTATCTATCATGACTTGTAGCCCATAACAGTTATATAAGGGAAAAAATTTTGAATGAGTGATGTTTAAATTAAATGAGCTGGTCAGTGATCTTTTTTTTGGTTGGCTTAGAAATGAAAACAGGATCACGGATAAGTTCAATTAATTTAATCCCTTTTCTTACAGTGTTCCAAAATTCAATGTAACATTAAACTAAATTAAAAGTTTTACATGAGAATCGTTTATGCTACATTTACGACACTTAACAATGACTCTTCTACATTACTTTAAAGTTTGAGTCGTGAAAGTTTGTTAATCAAGATATAATTCAACACCATAAAAGCAATGTCACGTTAGTTAAATTAAATAAATGCAACCATAAGCAATGTATTTGATTTTGTAAATTCATATTTTTTCGTGTGCTTCCCTTACATTGGCAACACCCTAGCACTCTGTTTCCCTCGTACTCTGGTTGTAACCTCCTGTCGCTGCCTCCAGAACGGCTGGACAGCTCTGCACTGTGCGGCGCGGGCGGGCTGCTTCGACGTAGTTCGACTGCTGGTGGAGTCCGGGGCGTCCCCCAAGTCCGAGACCAACTACGGGTCGGCGCCCATCTGGTTCGCGGCATCCGAGGGACACAACGACGTCCTCGAGTACCTGCTCACCAAGGAGCACGACACCTACAACCTCATGGAGGACCGCAGGGTAAACTATATGACTTGGATGTTGCAGAGTATATTAAGAATTACTCTCAGCGCTTTAAGATAAATATACTTAAACCCATAATGTGTTTGTAGGATTCTTGGGCTTCCCAGAAGACTAAAGAATATAAAGGGACTCAGAGTTAGTCGATAAAATTCGACAAAGACGTTGTTATTCACCTTTCTTTTGATACTATAAATGTAAAATCTAGTTAACAATTTTAAAATAACTCTGGATTTATTAAATAAATTTATTAAATGATTTAATAAACTATTTTAATTTTTAGAATAATTATAAAATAATTTTTTGTAGAATTATCAAATAACGTCTATGTATGGTTTCAATTTGGGGGGAAAATTTTTAATATGATCAAAACTTGATACTTGAATCATAAAACATAATGTTATTTTTTAGCTCAAGCACAATATACTGTATATGTGCAGATTGAGGTTGGGTATGGTTTTGAAGTTATAGTGTATGGTTTCCTTATCTTGTGATATATCATTGCAACTTTAATACATTGGTCCCATCGTTTCTCTCCAACTTGACATGTTTCTGACTGATAGTAGTGGCAAAGTAGGGCTGCTGACTCAGGTCAATGACCCCTGAGGAATGCTGACGTCACCAAGGTCACTGACGTCACCTATGATGTCATCGATGACGTCATAACTATGACGTCACTCCTATGATGCCATAGAAATGGCGTCATGACGACGTCATCACCGCCGACGTCATCATGATGACCTCACTGATGTAATTAAGGTCAAGGTCACGTGGAAATACAAAAAATTTTTTGCAGTTTGTGTACAACTTGATGGTGGTGAGCAAGAAGCACAACGACAAGCCGATGCAGGAGTTCATCCTGGTGTCGCCCGCGCCGGTCGACACGGCCGCCAAACTGTCGGCCATCTACATCAACCTGTCTGGCAAGGCAAGCAAGCCACACTCACACTGCACCCAATACCGACTAAAAGCATTTGTTCCCCCCCGCACAACAACCTCACTTACAACAATTAATTGTACAATAAATGTTTTGAACTAATTATTATGCTTAGAGTTACTGAAATTAGATTTTAGTATATCCATGGATTTTTATAGCAGTAAAAATTTACTGTAACAAAAGTCGAAGCATATCTCTGCAATATCCTCTATGGGATTGGGGGAAGTCCAATAGAGGATATTTAAATTGGAATTTCCTTAGCCTATGTCACATCATACACCATTTTAAACGTCTTTGCATTTAGAATAATTAGCCACAAACCCAGCGTCAAAAGGTTAAGTATTAAGAAAATTATTGCATTTTTAAATTTTACCCATATGATTTTAATGGAAACTTAGAACGCCTACCATTTTCGTCTGGGTCATCCACTTTAATTTGATGTACATATCAATCTATGCTTACATTTTAAGATTTTCTTCTGATTCCTGGTGGGCCGTCCCCCTAACATAACTAAAAATGTTTGATAATGTCAAGCGGTACTTTGTGTTAAGTTACTATCACCCCCCAAACGATATTTATCTGAACAAATAAAAATATTAAACAGGGTGGGACGGACTTTTTTACACCCTCTATATAGAACAGGAAATATTAGAATACATCTAAGCAAATGGCTACATCCCTTTTACATGTACGGTGTAATAAATAATTTTACAAATCATTCAATTTCCCTACCAATGTGTTTGTTAACCACATTATTGCGTTTTCAGGAGAAGGAGCGGGCCAAGGACCTGATATCGGCGGGTCAGTTTTGCGAGGGGATGGCGACCGAGCTGCTGGCGCTGGCGGCGGGGGCCGACTCCGCGGGGAGGATCCTCACCGCCACCGACCGACGGAACATGGAGTTCCTCGACGTGCTCATAGAGAACGAGCAGAAGGAGGTGATCGCGCACACCGTCGTGCAGCGCTACCTCCAGGTACCAACATTTCGATAAGGATCTTAATCGGTTGAAATCCATCAAAGTATTTAAACGCAATAGCGTCGCAGCGCACATCCAAAGCCGGCGGCTCCGTGTGGCCGCATGTATCACATAGCCCTCGAACCGGCCCTGTATGGAACAGTAACTGCCTAGCCATCATTGTAAAAGTTTGATGGGTACAAATTTGCTGGGATATTGTATGTATTACATACATAAATTAATGGATCCATTAATGCATTTACCACTTACATGCCATCTGTCTTCTCAAAAGTAACCAATTAAAACTGTTTAACAAAGCAAATAGTTCCGAAAGAAGAATAAATCACAGTATTAAGTGCTGATTAATAATTATCTTTGGCATTCAAATGCTACATAAATCTTGTTATAACCATGTGTATCTTATCTATAGGAACTGTGGCAAGGCAGTCTGGGCTGGGCGGCGTGGAAGACCATGCTCCTCTTCATCACGTTCATCCTGTGTCCTCCCGTCTGGATCTACTTCACCCTCTCTCTCGGCCACAAGTACAACAAGATCCCGATCATCAAGTTCATGTCCTACCTCACGTCACACATCTACCTGATGATCCTGCTCATGCTGGTCGGCATCACGCCGATCTACCAGGTGGTCCGCGCCACCCTCAACCCCTACTGGTACGAGTGGGCGTTGCTGGTCTGGTTATCAGGACTCCTGTTATCAGAACTGACCAACCCCAGTGATAAGAGCGGCCTGGGCTGGATCAAAGTGACAGTGCTTCTGTTCGGGATATTCGGCGTGGCTCTGCACCTCGTCGGCTACCTGATAGAAAGACTCTACTGGCCCACTCTGATGTACCTGAGAAACCAACTGTTCGCTCTGTCGTTCCTCTTAGCTTGTGTACAGATTTTAGACTTTTTGTCGTTCCATTACCTGTTCGGGCCGTGGGCGATCATTATCGGCAACTTGATGAAAGACTTGGCCAGGTTTTTAGCAGTGTTGGCCATTTTCATTTTCGGTTTTGCGATGCACATCGTGGCTCTCAACCAACCGTTCAAGAACCAAACGCCTGAGGAAATCAGAGCTGGGCAGCACAACCACAAATACGTTCCACCCACCTACGGATACTTCGCTGAGGGTGAGTTTCTCACAGCACCTTACTCTGTATAACCTTCATACCTTCATATTGAATCACTCAAGTGTAAATACATCCTGCATCCAATATGGAATGTCGGTCAGCCCGCTGTATAATACATTCTGCAACTACATAATTTCTGTAAATATCTAAGACAAGTGATTTAAAAAAACACACAACACAAAGTGTTAAATAAACAATCTTGAAAACTCCAATACGTTATCTGATCAAACAAAATATGATAAAGTTTTATCTTTTCTCTTTAAGAAAGTTACATACCTTAGTACCCCCCATTTACACTTTCAGAAAGTAATTTACAGTGCTAAAAACTAAGGAGGTTAAAGCTAAATTTCTAAAAAAAATTACAATTTCAAGTCAAGCAAGGAGAAACAAAATACACTACCTCAATAGGTCGCCCTTTCAACATTTTTTCGTACATTAGCTACATATATATTTAGCTACTGGCATGACGAATTCACAATAGCTTGCATGTAATTTTAGTTGGTTATCGCTTTACTTTTGCGTTGGTTGAAGTTCAAGACATAACAACTTGTATGTTTATCAGAGAGTAGAGGAGGCAACAAGTTTTAAAATAAGTTTTACAAAAATAAGTTTTGAACTTAATCAACTTAATCTCTTCAATTCGTGTGATGCCAATCAAACGTGTGGGTGTTGTTGTACCTCAGATAACGTGTCCTCCACCACCTCCTACCCCCAGCTGGAGCCTGACACCGTCTATTGCTCTTGGTACACGCGCAGACGCAAATGCGTGTGGCGCGGAGGGGAAGATTGTAAGTTGACGTGGCTTCTAGACGAGGGCACTTGTCCATTATACACGCCACCAAATATAGTGTAGACTCGCCTACGGCTCGATGGGGGCTCCGTTCCCATGCCCTCTGACGAAGTTTTGGCAGTAAAGGTACCGTTCTCTTCGTTGTCGCTTGTTTGACAACTGATCTTTTTGTCCTTAGTTGTTCAAGGTCAGGTGATCATTGTCAGTCTTTCTCTTTCGCTATTAATTAGATTATGCTGTACATTCTATTTTGATGTATTCATACTTTCATGATGGGAGAACTAATATATCGCAACCTGACCTAACCTAACCCAATCAAACCGGTGACACTCAACCCAATCTCTCAGCATAATCGCTTTCTGGGATTTCGTTTTAAGAATTTCGTCAAACAAAATTTGCACCAAAGTCATTTATGTTATATTTTCATGTCTACCTTTTTCCGGTTTACCTTTAAACTAATTGGTGGCCTATAATCGACAAGTGCCTAGACTAGTGATGATGTCGATGTCGTGACGCCACCGCATCGTGATGTCGTGATGATGTTGCTCTCGCTCACCAATGTTAGGATATAGGGCTTCTCAGTGGCGCATCCGCAATACTTGGATGTTGAAGCGAGCTTTTACTGTTGTAGGATATGAATTGATAACTGAGGATTGAATGGCGCTCCTGGATGCAGTGCTATAGAATAGGGCTTTCAATGTGCATTGTTGGAAGTTGGATTTTGCTGAATTTGAGCTTTGTTGCGAATTGGTTTCAGTTGACCAAAGGAAGGTGAATTATGAAAAGCCATATTTTATAAGAACTCTAAATAATTATGACGCATGAAATATCTTGATTTGAGAATTACTAAAAAGTTATATATTTTTAATATAAGCTAGATTACAACATCCAGTAAAAGTTTTTAATAAACGTAAACAATTTTGTGACCTCACTTACATGTTTGTGAACCAGTAAGTATGTTTAGAATCAGAGTCCTCAGGTTTTTTTTTCTTATAGGATTTGATTGGCATTCTAGAATTGAAGGGAACAATTTAGATTGCTTTTACACTTCAAGCTATTTTATGCAATGTAACTTGACTTAATTAATAGAGGTTTCCAACAATTACAAAACTCGGAACACTGTATCCTTTTACATTTACATTATTAACTTTAGTATTTTCCCAACATTTTTAAGTTTTTTCATCATACCCATTTCATAAACATTGTTTTCAGGACAGTCAACTGTGATCAAAACCAGTCGATTACCAAAAGGAGTCAACAGTCCGGAAAATAGTAGTTTTCGGGACTACTAAAAGAGTTAATTAACTTTTATTTGAACTAACAGATGAAAACAGTGCAAATACAAGATAAACAAATAAAAACATAAGAGGGGGTATGTTGGTCAAAATTTATTAAATTTTATTTAAACTTTATATTTGTGAAAGTCGGTATAAGAAAAAGTACTATTTGTAACTCGTCCAAAAGTAGTATACCAGTGCTAGATCGAATGCAAGTATTGAAACTTGCACTGGTAGAAAGACCACTTTCCGGAGTAGTGAAGAAATATACTATTTCGTATTTCAAAATTAAGTTTAAGAAAACTAAAACTAAATTAATGTATGAATTGTTAATTTTCCACTGTTAGTTGATAAATAATCTAAGTTATTTTAATTAATTACATTAAAACGCTTTAAATTATTTTACTACTCAGCTAAATATATATATTCATAATAATACATAAACTTATGTTGTAATTAAAATCTAATGAAATAACCTAATACTAGTATATGTGTTGCTCGAAATCGAGCAATTTATTTAAATACAGTACAAGTGTTACTTTAGCTCTAAATCAATGACTTTCGACCAATCCAATAATGTGAATATCTTTAATCGCCAATAACTACACGTATTTACAGCTGATTATTAACAGATGTTTCAAATGCTTTATTCAGTCCCCAATGTTATTTTAATGGGAAATTTTGAGATTTCAATGTGGGATAGCGCCTTTATTTTCAGTCCGATTCTCATCATTTTTTTGCGAAAACAACTACAGACCAAGCCCTATCCAACGACACCGAAAACTTGAAAATCGGTTGAAAATTGTAGGAATAGTTCTCAAGACAAAAAAACCCTTAGCGTATTAAATAAGTATAGATTTATCATAAATTGGATTTTTTCTGATTTGAGGATATTGGGAGGTTTTCCTAAAATTCTAAATAATTAATTATTAGTTATTGAACCTTTTTATATGAGCAAGCAATGGGTGAGTATTTTAAAGTACACAAAGGCATGCAATGCACACTGCTTTAATATATGCATCGTGTTATCTCCTAAAACATACATAAACGATTATTTAACATGAATAAGTTAAATAATTTATTTAGATGTAATGCCTGCATCAATTGGCAAGTCTTGCAATGGGTAAGTAAAAACGTTATTGGGACTGTATGGAAATGGATGCAAAAATTAAGATGCATACCATAATAAAGGACTTGGGTGTCATTTGTTTATACAGAACTGAAATTTGACCATCATATTTAACTTACATAACTAATTAAGCTTACAAAATGCAGGGTTTCGTTATTATAAATTCAAAATTATTCAGCAGTTGTGAAGGATCATTAAGCTATATTATTCATTAGTTAGAAGCAGGTTAGAATACTGTTCTGTGGCCTGGGCTCATGTAGTGGGATTCACGAAAATAGTCTGATGAGAGTCGAAACATTGTTGCCAAATTTCTTCTGAATCAAACTTTATACTGCATTACACATGTTAAACATAACCACAAATGACAACATTGCAGGGCGAGAGGGGGTGAGAGGGACACAGCTAAAAAAATTTATAGCTGTTAAAGTTTCCATCGGACTATTCTCGTGCATCTTACTATAGTCATATTAAAGCAATCAATCAAATTTAAATCATTCAGAATAAATTTCTTAGATATTTATTTTTTTTAAGAAATTTAATGTTTATTGCCCGTTGGATTTTCGTACTTGTGAATTAAGAGCCATTTTTTCTGTTGATAAACTTTCAGTTACAAGAAATTTATTTATATTGTCATTTGTTTTTTAAATTAATAAACTTCAATATTTAAGTTTATATATCAGTCAATATAGCAGTAGTTTATTAAAATGAAAAAGCACTTTTAAACCATGTATAAAATATTATTTTTTACTTCAACTCCTAATAACTTATTGTACCTTATTAAGGGCACCCAGAAAAAAAATTATGATGTATAGAGAGTTTTTTACCCAAATTTCACTGTGTACAACACTTTGCAGTGCGACTGAACCCGATGTCGGCCCTGGAGTTCTTGTTCTTTGCCGTGTTCGGTCAGACGACCCCCGACAACCTCAAGACCAAGGACACGACGCAGCCGGAGTGGACGCTCTACCTGTTCAAGTTCGTGTTCGGAATCTACATGCTGGTGTCAGTGGTCGTACTCATCAACTTACTCATCGCTATGATGAGTGACACTTACCAGAGGATACAGGTACAGATATTGTACACAGGAGATGTCAAAGGAGGACAAAACTTCTTCGAAAATTTTGTATCCATATGTTTATTGTCATTTACATGTTAAATGACATGATAATATTGTAACTTATGACTAACTAAGACTATAATGAGTTATTACTCTATTCGATATCCTTTAGTTGAAGATTTTTCAGGTTTATGTTACGTTTTGTATCAAATAAAGGAGGTCGTATGAAGTGAAAGCTCTATTTCGCTTGGCTACCAATTGATTTTGATAAAGTGCGTTTGATCAGAGCCGTCGAGAGCCAGATCGGGCCCCAAGTGAGCACTCATCTTGGACCCCCGGGAGTCTGGAGGGAACACCCAGCGAAGAAGAGGTCCCAGGGGTCCTCTACCGGAAAACTTTAAATAATTAGAACTCCAAACTCGCGTTTTTAGGCATTCCAGAGTTGTAACCACGTTCAAAAGAACCCCAAATTCAAACCATTTAAGGATGTCAATGGCCGGTCAGATTCAGGAAATAATATCCTTTGATTAAGAAGTACCCCTATCAGCAAACACACATGATCCCCCCCCCCCCCCCCCCGGCTGTAGTCTGCGTGATTGACAACTTATTACACTTTCCCTATTTACTGCCATGCTAAATTTCATCATTAAGTAACTTTCTTAAAGAAAAAAAACTACATTCCCCAAAAATAAAAAGTTTTTGCTCGTCCCGGGCCCTCTACGAGCGCGATCCCCGAGTTTCAAATTTAGCTGACATACCCTCTTTATGGCCCTGCGTTTCTGTAATTGAGGTTTCTAAAAAAATTCACAAAGACAGTTATTATTTTAATTGCTTGTTTTTAAGTTATTAAAAAATAATTAAAAACCTTCAAGATGTGCCACTTTGACTTCGCTCCTTTGAGTCACAAAGTTTTTAACTGATTTAAAGTAATTATAACAAGTCATTCTTAAATTGCAAATTCAAAAGTAAAAAAATAATTGTTTTTAGTTAATTTAGGAGCTATCAAATTTTTGTATTTTGGTTTTTCTTTGATAAGAGAACAATTCCTACAAATATTTAAATCAATTCATGGATGCCTTGAAAAATGGTTAAGACATTTCTGTTTACCTTTTGTTTAGGCCCAATCCGACATAGAGTGGAAGTACGGGCTGGCCAAGCTGATCCGGAACATGCACAGGACGACAACGACCCCGTCACCCATCAACCTCATCACCACCTGGCTCATGTACCTGCTCAGGATATGCAAGCGCAGAAGTAAGTACGACACTGAGAAGGTGGTCAAATACAATACTTGCTGGTAACATTGAATGCAACATGGCACAACGGTAAAAACAGTAACTGACCCAACCATACTTCACAAGCTTAGGCTCCTCAGTACTCGTGTGGATTAAAGTTAAATTTGGTTTTATGAATCTTCAATAGTGTACCTCTGATCACCTCAGTCTTAAATCGGTCATCAACTGTAAGAACATTCATGAACTTACTTTACTGAGGATTCTAGTAGGGAAAGCCTACATTTTCATTTTATTTTGCTCCATATAAAACATGGTAATTAAAAAAATACCTTGTGACTCATTAAATATTCTCCTGAAAAAATGTCTCAAAGAGTGATTAAGACACAGTGACTGCTTTATGATTTTTAATAACTTTCTACCTCTTTACAAATAGAATAAGTGAGTTCTGTAATTCAAAGAGATATTTCTGTTTCTAATCCTCTACCGTATTGATTGATTATACCCTGGTAAAAATTTTTTTAAATGAACCAGAAGATGTTAAAAAACTCAAAAAATTACAAATCACTTACGATATAGGATTGCCACTTCTTGGTCAAGAACGCATCATTTTATATTTACTGTCAAAATTCTATACAAATATACTGTATGTTAGTTATTTTTAGTCTGCGGGTATAGAATGTTGTCCATGTTATTGTTGTTTCATCAGATTTATAATAGAAGTGGACAACTCTTAAACTTGAAAGGAGCTTTTAACCATGTGTTTGTTGTCTGACCCCGCAGTGATGCAGCGCAAGCGGCCCAGCCTGGTGCAGATGATGGGTCTACAGTCGCGGTCGAGGGTGAGCGCCCGGTCCAAGATGGGAGCCAAATGGCTGGCCAAAGTCAAGAAGGGGCAGGTCGCGCCGAAAGGTAGAGGTACACATCGCCCACGATCACTTACTACTATAGTATATGCAGCTGTGTTGTTTTGTTTCAATCCTTAGTTGTTGTTTGATCAGTTTTACAACTGTTGACTATGTAATTTGTTTATCACAATCGTATCTCACCATGTTTACACAGTTAAATATGTTATTTTGCAAAGATGTAGGTTTGTCAGTGTTACATCACTCACAATTCAATTAAATACACAATTAAATTTCAAATACATTTGATCACAAAGCACAAGTGATTTCCCACAAATTTAAACAATTATTTTTACAAATACTATCACATCAAATATATTTTCCTACATTTATTTTAGTAAGAATTCAAATGTAACTCAAAACAATAATATATTAAATTAAAAACTAAAAAGCGATATATATGTAGAAAATCTCACCCCCACTGACCCCTTTGTACTCACTTAAACTTAACAAAAAGGTGGTGAGTAAATTTGGTGAGGTGAAACACGTGATGTTCTTGTTCTTGATTGATATCAACAGAAAATTAATTCATTCATCAATAACAGCAACATTATTCATTCTTTATTGATCGATTCTATAGGTCAGTTTACTTTGCTTATTTGGTATAAAATATGTTTAGATAATTAAAAATGTGTAATAAAACATTTAAAATTACTTAAAGTGTTAATAAGTTCAAAATATAAAAATACAAGATGACATATAGAATATTTAAATTAATATAATTTGCAATATTTAGTGATAAGAGCGTTGAAACCGGAAGCAAACACAAACTTCAATTTTGCTACCTAGAGCCAATTGGTGGGGAGTGATTTCTCACTCCCCACCAATTGGTGAGAAATCACCCACTACTCACTTGATTCAAAAATTGATCACCTGATCAAGTAGGAACTGGATGTAATGGCGACCGTGACCGTGCTCAGGACAGGGGGGTGGTTCTCTGGTATAGTTGATGTGTTGTAGGCCTATAAATCTTAAGTTTATAGCTAATAATACAACTACAATTGTCAACCAGTTATAGAGACATGCATGTGTAATAATTAATAACATATTCAAGGCAATAATGAAACTGACATTTTTGTCATTTTGATTCATGTTCTTTTTTTATCCCAATGAAACTGTTACATCCTTATAACCATCCTGCCTATTTCAGCACCCACAAAACAAAATCGTAGCCACGCCCTTGGGGGAGTCCTGTTATTTCATTATCATCGTAACGGTAATATTTTTATGTATTTTCAAGTCACTAATCTTCTTGTGGTTGTTGCAGAGTCAGTGGCTCTAAGCGTGGTTCACCTGAGTCCGCTCGGGTCACAGTTGAGCTTCAGCAATGCGGCAACAAGGATAGAGAACATCATCGACTGGGAGATGATCGCCAACAAGTACCGAGCGCTGATAGGGGAGTTGAACGAAACCAACCAGTCTGGCGGCGACAATGGGGAACAGACCAACGCTTCGGGAGACTCAACCGGGGCGCCGGCAACTAACTAAGGTTAAAGTAGGCAATGGGGAACAGACCAACGCTTCGGGAGACTCAACCGGAGTGCCGGCAACTAACTAATCTTAAAGAAGGCAATGAAGAACAGACCAACGCTTCGGGAGACTCAACCGGAGTGCCGGCAACTAACTAAGGTTAAAGAAGGCAATGAGGAACAGACCAACGCTTCGGGAGCTCCAGGAGACTCAACCGGGGTGCCGACAACTAACTAAGGTTAAAGAAGGCAGTGGGGAACAGACCAACGCTTCGGGAGACTCAACCGGAGTGCCGGGAACTAACTAAGGTTAAAGAATGCAATGGGGAACGGACCAACGCTTCGGGAGACTTAACCGGGGTGCCGGCAACTAACTAAGGTTAAATAATGCAATGGGGAACAGACCAACGCTTGGGGAGACTCGACAGGGTTGTCGTAAACCAACCAGAACTAAGGAAGACAACGGGAAACATACCTTGGAGGGACTTGAAAGGGCTGCCATCAACCAATCAGGGTTTTGCGATTTAAACTAATTATTCTGTGGTAAAAATATCACTTTAATTTAAATATCTGCCATAAATGCAATACAAACTGCGTGCCAAATGCCCATTGCTATAATACAAGTACTATTAAAACACGCTCTATATAGGTGATTATGAATTCATTTTGAGTGTAGTTTAAATTATGACTTTTGTAAGTTTGTTAATGACTAAGACCAGTTAATCTTCAGGGTCTTTAACAATTACTAAAATCACTAACGAAAATCTTAATTAGTTTCAAATCTTCAGCAAATGTATTAATTTTTGTATACATCGAACTGGCACATAAAAATACTTTTCATCCATTATCGCAAATTCTTTATATAATTTATAATGTTTAAGGCAAATTCTCAACGGTGTTTTGTATTATAAATGTTTTGGAAAACTCATAGCTCATCCATTTTTTAAGACGTTTAAAACACGTTCTAGCACTTATAGTTTGCTGTTGCAGAAATTTCAAAACAAAAAGTCTAATAACAAATAATGGTTCCAAAAATATAAACAAGCGATTATAATCAATTAGCTAAGAGGAAGGATCATTATTGCAATGGCGTTTTCCACGTGGTTGGGTGTGCATTTATTGCCCCAGTGAATTGACAAGAGTGCCACATTAGGGTATTCTGAGTGATAAATTAATCAAAATAGGGATTAAAGACGTTCACTGTTTGCCTTTTTCATACTGAAAAAGCAACTATTCTATATTTTAGCCAAAAATAAATACTATTTTAGTGTGTTTTGTACTGTAGAATTTTATAAACGCTATTTTACATGTGCCACAACGGTATTTTTTCTTCATTTTTGTACAGCAGTCACCTCATTAAGTTTTTCTTTGGTTGGGGGAAATACAAAAATACATATACGACATAAACTTTCAAACAAATGTTGAAACTAAAACGCACTGTTAATATTTAAATCTTTTAACAAGCAATTAGCTACTCTCCATATGATCAAATTTGCAATAAAGGAGTAGCTTTCAAACAGCGAAAACGAATACTATACCTTCACGAAAACTACCTAACAACACAACATTTTTTTATAACTAATACTAAGAAATGAACAATATACTTTTCTCATGAACTGGCTACTATCTTTTAATGTTTCAAATAAGGTCATTATATTATTTAGCTAAATTTTCTTGTATTTAAAGTGTTATTCCAGAACTTTCAAAAAAATTAACGATAACATAATTAGATGTATATATGTGTCATATTGGGACTAACTAAAACTACAGAGGATTGCAAGAGAGTCCCGTAATTCATGGATCACCAGGTGTCAAAACAAAATTGTATTATGTTGAGAATAGTTTAAAGTTTCCAGATTTTTAAGTAATTTTGTGAGGATACAGGAATGGTTTTAGTCTTAAAGTTAGTAAAACCTTTAAAAGTAAATCAAAATAAAACCACTGCCTTTACAAAAAACTTTAAATCAATCCATCATTTTAACACACAGTTAAATCAATTGTAAATTATATATTAGTTTTTTTATCAAATTACAGTACAGGTTTAAAGTAGCCATTAAGCCACTAAATAACAAAAACACTGCAAAAATATCAAATCACATAGTTACCTGATTGTATTCTTTTTAACCTAAGATTTGTAAAAGATAATAATGGTTTAAGTAATTGAAAGTTATTTTTAATTTTAGAAATTATGGCCTCATATTATAAACTTGTAATGGCAATATTAATGGATGTTTTTAAAGTTTAGTTAGCAAATTGCGAATCTTAATAATGATGTCTTCAAATTAATTGGATTTTTTACTAGGTTTGAAAAGTTATGGAAAGAAAATGTGTAGCACCTGAGGATAACATTAATGTTGCCAAATACTTTTCATCGGTGTAAACCAAATTCTTGATCATTAATATTTTTCACTTGATAAAAAATAACCCATTCAAAACATTAAATAAAGATTGTGGTCAAATTTAATCTACTTATTGTCTAAAATCAATTAACTCACCAAAACTAAAAAATTGAAAAGCTGTTTGATGTTTTTCACTGTCAATTGACAATTCTAAGCTATTTTAAATTTAATCATCCTCAATATACACGTTTCACAAGCTTTACCCAACTTGTTGGCAAACAACCAAATTCCTTTCCGCAGGGACTGCGAAAGGCACTTTTAGGTTACTGACGTTTCTGACATCTAGCTCGTGCCTTAGTCTTCGTTAACATGTTGCTATTTTTATAGTTTATATTTCATGTTATTGAATGACTTAAGATTTATAAACATGAAAGATATTGTATATTATAAAGACTGCGTTTTGCAGTATAGAGATAGTCAACACTTGTAAATTGTATAGAAAAATATATTGTATGTAATAAATCCTGTTTTTTTCTCATCCTCGAAAAATTATTCCATCCATTAATTTTTAGAGGCAATTATTTTAGGTATTTCTTTTCTTATTCTAACTGGAAATGTAAGGTACAAGTCAGCTTAGTGTATATTTACTGAGTCGAGCTTCAAAACAAGTGTTTGATGATTTCTTTTACCAATCGTATTTTTTATGACGCTTTCAATAGTAAATTTCTCCAAAAGAAGCAAATGTGAGGGTTTGTCATTATGATGCAAAATTCTTTTTTAGTAAGTGCGAACACCATTTTCAGCATACCACATGATAAATCATAAATTTTACTGCTTCCTCCTGCAATTTTGGGCTAACAAAAGTTGACCCAAAGTTGACAACTAAAACAGAAACGATTTTACAGCAATAGGGTTATAATAACCAAATAAAACTAAAGGTCTTTTTACTTTCATTTTTATTTACATTTATACATGTGACGAATTTTTTGTACATCTTTCCTGCTCAAGTTTTCTCTCTGCCCAAGCTTGACTCCTCTTGTCTGGAAACAAAAAAATACAAAGTTAAAGTGATAACAAAAAATTCAAAAGCATCTTATCAATTTAGTAGACTTGACAGTGTATGCTGTATGACAACTATGTTAACTTCATGTTTTGATGTTTTTGTTTGTTACTGGATCAACGGATAAATTACCTCAGTCGAGACTCGACACGCATCTGCTAGTAAAAATTCGTTCCTTTATTTTATTGTACGCATTGTTTTTTGTGTCCGTATGTTTCGTGTGTTTTGAACCAAGAAAAAGCTTCAACCCTGCTCTGGATCAAACCGGGAACCTTAAAATTCAAAGGGGAGCTCCATAACCACGCAGCGACCTAACCTCTGTGTGTACACGCACTTCTAGGTCGTAGATCCACAGAATTGTTTATAAACCTATATAATTGGTGTCCTCATAGTCTTTATTTCATAGCTTTGCTGTATGCATGTTATGGCCACATGTATCTGAAATATCTTGTTTTCAAGGGAATTTAGTTTTTCACTGATTTTGTCAATACCTAAGCTCAGCTGATTGGACCACAATGCAGTTTTCTTATAATAATACACCACAAAAACAAATTGTGATGGCCTGACTAAATTGCCATCTCGTTCACGACACTTGACCTCTTTGGATTTATTTGTGTGGGGGTTTGTCGAGGACTTTCTTTTATTCTTCCCCAGTTCCGAATTTAAAAACTTTAAAAGAGGTAATAATAAATACAATATCATCCATTACTCAGGAAATATTAACTAAAATACCAAAATAAAAATACAGTTGTTAAAAAAAAAAAAAAAAAAAAAAAAAAAAAAAAAACCTAATAAAAAAAAAGTCGCCTTGAAGATTTACAGGCAGTATAAGTATGTCCATAGTTATACAAAACCTAAGAAGTCTCTTTTTTAAACTGGATATAAAACTTCATCTTACCACTAATAGTTTTCATACTATTCGGTTTCTTGATCAGGGCAAGACTTAATTGACAACCGGTATTTTACTTAAGTCAATCAATCCTTCATCCTCCTTTGACGTAAGTGAAATACATAGGTTTATACCACATCAAGAGAAACAAGTACAAAGAGAAAAAAATCGTTCCCCCTTCTCACTACTTACTGTCTACAACAGAGTACCATTATAGCAGTGTTATGTGTTTCTTCAACTAGATGAACAGTTTATCAGCTATTGTTAAAAGACTTTTTATCAATCTAGAAGATTATTAGAAGCTTAAGCCCTTTAAACTGTGCCAAATACTTTGCTTTTTATCAGACTTTGAGGACGGTGTGTTAGACCAAGTTAAGTTTGGCTGGCTTGGACCCTTAACACAACACCAAAATTATTGGAGATGGCAATTGGCCTCTTGGAGGCACTAGCAGTAACTCTGATCTAAAGTGTAGGTCAGGTAGCGGGATAGGTGCAGTATAGTGTGGTTGAAAAGTCCCGAACGGTGAAATATTGAGACTTGGTATGTCAATAATAGCCATAAATGTCTACTCTTTTAAGCTATTCACAGTTGTTTATCCCAGTGTGGACACTATTCACAGTAAGGGAGCCCATGAGGAGTCAGACGAAATTCTTCAATAGCAGCAAGTCGGGTTTGGTATCAAATTAAAGGTCTCTTTTAGCAGAGTACAATGCCACAAACTAGACTTCAACTGGATGACCTAAAATCATATGGGTAAAACTTAAAAATGCGATAACTTTCTTGATAGTCAACCTTTTAACATCGGGTTTGTGGCTTATTACTAAAAATGCAGAGACGTTTAAGATGATGTAAGATTGGAAGTATCAAACAATAAAGACTTGAGATATTGGGACTTTTATTTACAAAAACCAGATGTTTGCGAGTCAACTTATGCAAATTTGCATTTATTGTAATTAAAACCCCTCTATATCCTTTTTAAAAATTCATAAGAATGTTGGCCTTAAATTAAATAACAGTAGTGCCAAGTTTGAATTATTCACCTAAATTCGTTTAAAAGATAGGCTATAATTTACAACTATAAACATACAGACAGTTAGAAAACTAATTGAGATAGGGCACATGTGCTTGTTTACCTTCTAAACGACCTGTCAAAATTTGGTTCAGTGGTTGCCGGACACCCTCAGTGTATATCTCGCTCACCTTGGGCACTATGGTCACTCACCTTGGGCACTATTGTTGCTCACCTAGGGCACTATATGGTCGCTCACCTTGGGCACTATGGTCACTCACCTTGGGCACTATTGTTGCTCACCTAGGGCACTATATGGTCGCTCACCTTGGGCACTATGGTCACTCACCTTGGGCACTATTGTTGCTCACCTAGGGCACTATATGGTCGCTCACCTTGGGCACTATGGTTGCTCACCTTGGGCACTATGGTTGCTCACCTAGGGCACTATATGGTCGCTCACCTTGGGCACTATGGTTGCTCACCTTGGGCAGTATGGTTGCTCACCTTGGGCACTATGGTTGCTCTCCTTGGGCACTAAGGTCACTCACCTTAGGCACTATGGTGGGCTGGCCGTTTCTCGAGAACGCATTCGCCGAGTAGTGCATCACACTGCGATAGTCGTACGCCACTCCTTGACTGTCGGTCTCCTTCTTTTTCGCTTTTTCAAAATTGTTTTCTCTTCCTGAAACACATGAACATCTGAAACATTCTAATTACTTTGAATATTTACAGGTTAGGACTTTAATGTTATGTTGCAATAATAAAATTTGTAATGTACGCAGCTCCCCTATGGTAATTAAACTAATAAAAATAGTCTATTGGTTCAAGCACCGTCGTACCCCATTTCTGAAAAGTTGTGTTTAACTAGTCTATTAGGTCAAGAGGTTGTTTGGTATTAACAAACATTAACGATTAGTTTTAATGGCAATGTATCGACAAGCTTCATTGTAAACCCAATCGGTAAAACTTGAATTTATTTCAATATTTTACTGTATTACATTTTCAACCAACTTAAAGTTTAAACATTATCGTCCTGTAAAATAAGTTAGCAAGAATACGATTTATAATCTCATAGTGGGATGTTAGCCTTCTTATTACTAATAAATCCAATTAATGGTTTAAATACCTGATTTATGGTCGTTAAATTGTTGTCAAGCAACTAGATTCAACTCATACAAAGAGTCATCTTCAGACTTCTATAAAAAGATGCATTCTTTCTCTTCATTCGAACTTTTACTAAATTAGAAGTTCCTCATGAAGAGAAACACTCGTGCATCACCTGGGCCAGACATAACGCCAAGCGTCATACAAGTATATGATACCCACCAGACTGGATGTTCTGGTAGTTGATGGTCACGTGTTTGTCCCTCTCCCAGCGGTTCTGCTCGTGAAGGAATCCGATGGCATGCATCATCTCGTGCATCACCTGGGCCAGACATAACGCCAAGCGTCATACAAGTATATGATACCCACCAGACTGGATGTTCTGGTAGTTGATGGTCACGTGCTTGTCCCTCTCCCAGCGGTTCTGCTCGTGAAGGAATCCGATGGCATGCATCATCTCGTGCATCACCTGGGCCAGACATAACGCCGAGCGTCATACAAGTATATGATACCCACCAGACTGGATGTTCTGGTAGTTGATGGTCACGTGTTTGTCCCTCTCCCAGCGGTTCTGCTCGTGAAGGAATCCGATGGCATGCATCATCACCTGGACCAGACATAACGCCGAGCGTCATACAAGTATATGATACCCACCAGACTGGATGTTCTGGTAGTTGATGGTCACGTGTTTGTCCCTCTCCCAGCGGTTCTGCTCGTGAAGGAATCCGATGGCATGCATCATCTCGTGCATCACCTGGGCCAGACATAACGCCAAGCGTCATACAAGTATATGATACCCACCAGACTGGATGTTCTGGTAGTTGATGGTCACGTGCTTGTTTCTCTCCCAGCGGTTCTGCTCGTGAAGGAATCCGATGGCATGCATCATCTCGTGCATCACCTGGGCCAGACATAACGCCAAGCGTCATACAAGTATATGATACCCACCAGACTGGATGTTCTGGTAGTTGATGGTCACGTGCTTGTCCCTCTCCCAGCGGTTCTGCTCGTGAAGGAATCCGATGGCATGCATCATCTCGTGCATCACCTGGGCCAGACATAACGCCGAGCGTCATACAAGTATATGATACCCACCAGACTGGATGTTCTGGTAGTTGATGGTCACGTGTTTGTCCCTCTCCCAGCGGTTCTGCTCGTGAAGGAATCCGATGGCATGCATCATCACCTGGACCAGACATAACGCCGAGCGTCATACAAGTATATGATACCCACCAGACTGGATGTTCTGGTAGTTGATGGTCACGTGTTTGTCCCTCTCCCAGCGGTTCTGCTCGTGAAGGAATCCGATGGCATGCATCATCTCGTGCATCACCTGGGCCAGACATAACGCCGAGCGTCATACAAGTATATGATACCCACCAGACTGGATGTTCTGGTAGTTGATGGTCACGTGCTTGTTTCTCTCCCAGCGGTTCTGCTCGTGAAGGAATCCGATGGCATGCATCATCTCGTGCATCACCTGGGCCAGACATAACGCCAAGCGTCATACAAGTATATGATACCCACCAGACTGGATGTTCTGGTAGTTGATGGTCACGTGCTTGTCCCTCTCCCAGCGGTTCTGCTCGTGAAGGAATCCGATGGCATGCATCATCTCGTGCATAACCTGGGCCAGACATAACGCCGAGCGTCATACAAGTATATGATACCCACCAGACTGGATGTTCTGGTAGTTGATGGTCACGTGTTTGTCCCTCTCCCAGCGGTTCTGCTCGTGAAGGAATCCGATGGCATGCATCATCACCTGGGCCAGACATAACGCCGAGCGTCATACAAGTATATGATACCCACCAGACTGGATGTTCTGGTAGTTGATGGTCACGTGCTTGTCCCTCTCCCAGCGGTTCTGCTCGTGAAGGAATCCGATGGCATGCATCATCTCGTGCATCACCATGGCCAGACATAACGCCGAGCGTCATACAAGTATATGATACCCACCAGACTGGATGTTCTGGTAGTTGATGGTCACGTGCTTGTCCCTCTCCCAGCGGTTCTGCTCGTGAAGGAATCCGATGGCATGCATCATCGCGTGCATCACCTGGGCCAGACATAACGCCGAGCGTCATACAAGTATATGATACCCACCAGACTGGATGTTCTGGTAGTTGATGGTCACGTGCTTGTCCCTCTCCCAGCGGTTCTGCTCGTGAAGGAATCCGATGGCATGCATCATCTCGTGCATCACCATGGCCAGACATGTCATACAAGTATATGATACCCACCAGAGTGGATGTTCTGGTAGTTGATGGTCACGTGCTTGTCCCTCTCCCAGCGGTTCTGCTCGTGAAGGAATCCGATGGCATGCATCATCACCTGGGCCAGACATAACGCCGAGCGTCATACAAGTATATGATACCCACCAGACTGGATGTTCTGGTAGTTGATGGTCACGTGCTTGTCCCTCTCCCAGCGGTTCTGCTCGTGAAGGAATCCGATGGCATGCATCATCACCTGGGCCAGACATAACGCCGAGCGTCATACAAGTATATGATACCCACCAGACTGGATGTTCTGGTAGTTGATGGTCACGTGCTTGTCCCTCTCCCAGCGGTTCTGCTCGTGAAGGAATCCGATGGCATGCATCATCTCGTGCATCACCATGGCCAGACATAACGTCGAGCGTCATACAAGTATATGATACCCACCAGACTGGATGTTCTGGTAGTTGATGGTCACGTGCTTGTCCCTCTCCCAGCGGTTCTGCTCGTGAAGGAATCCGATGGCATGCATCATCTCGTGCATCACCTGGGCCAGACATAACGCCGAGCGTCATACAAGTATATGATACCCACCAGACTGGATGTTCTGGTAGTTGATGGTCACGTGCTTGTCCCTCTCCCAGCGGTTCTGCTCGTGAAGGAATCCGATGGCATGCATCATCACCTGGGCCAGACATAACGCCGAGCGTCATACAAGTATATGATACCCACCAGACTGGATGTTCTGGTAGTTGATGGTCACGTGCTTGTCCCTCTCCCAGCGGTTCTGCTCGTGAAGGAATCCGATGGCATGCATCATCACCTGGGCCAGACATAACGCCGAGCGTCATACAAGTATATGATACCCACCAGACTGGATGTTCTGGTAGTTGATGGTCACGTGCTTGTCCCTCTCCCAGCGGTTCTGCTCGTGAAGGAATCCGATGGCATGCATCATCTCGTGCATCACCTGGGCCAGACATAACGCCGAGCATCATACAAGTATATGATACCCACCAGACTGGATGTTCTGGTAGTTGATGGTCACGTGCTTGTCCCTCTCCCAGCGGTTCTGCTCGTGAAGGAATCCGATGGCATGCATCATCACCTGGGCCAGACATAACGCCGAGCGTCATACAAGTATATGATACCCACCAGACTGGATGTTCTGGTAGTTGATGGTCACGTGCTTGTCCCTCTCCCAGCGGTTCTGCTCGTGAAGGAATCCGATGGCATGCATCATCTCGTGCATCACCATGGCCAGACATAACGTCGAGCGTCATACAAGTATATGATACCCACCAGACTGGATGTTCTGGTAGTTGATGGTCACGTGCTTGTTTCTCTCCCAGCGGTTCTGCTCGTGAAGGAATCCGATGGCATGCATCATCTCGTGCATCACCATGGCCAGACATAACGTCGAGCGTCATACAAGTATATGATACCCACCAGACTGGATGTTCTGGTAGTTGATGGTCACGTGCTTGTCCCTCTCCCAGCGGTTCTGCTCGTGAAGGAATCCGATGGCATGCATCATCTCGTGCATTACCTGGACCAGACATAACGCCGAGTGTCATACAAAATATATGATACCCACCAGACTGGATGTTCTGGTAGTTGATGGTCACGTGTTTGTCCCTCTCCCAGCGGTTCTGCTCGTGAAGGAATCCGATGGCATGCATCATCTCGTGCATTACCTGGACCAGACATAACGTCGAGTGTCATACAAAATATATGACATAAAAAAGAACAAGTTCACTATGTTAATACTTAACATAAGTATAAATCATTATTGGATGGTAACAAGTTAATTTTTGCGTTATTACAATTGTGGTAACACTGTTGAATGCCCATACAACATTAACCCTTTCAGCGATATAGAAAGATATATCATTGATTGATCCTCTTTTTCCTCAGAAATGCTAAGCAACGATATATCGTGCGTCGCCTTTCATCCGAAAAGTACAAAGCAACAATATATTGTAGCTCTGCTGACATTGATACGGTGGACTTAAACAGGAATATCAGTTGTCCCGATTGTTATTTTGAAACACCATAGTAAGTTGACATGTTTTGTTTTTACAAGCTAAGCATGTTTCAACAGTTTTTTTCTTTTCTTCTTTTTTTTATTTTTCTACCTGCGCTTGGGTTGGAAGTTGCAATAGTTATTTCTACAATAATTGTGTTAAGTGTCTGGGAAATATTATTGGGTCCTCGCCTAAGCCTGGGACGCCTACAATTCCCACCAGGGAGAAGAAATAACTCTCTACTCCCTTAACACACACAATGTTTTTCCCTTAAATACCTAAATACACCATGTATTCACATTTGCTGTACATCAGCTACGTAGTAACTAACCTTGAAAC